>JACBKR010005087.1:0-60136 GCA_014218235.1 Colocasia esculenta
GTTATGTGGTTAAGACTTCTTCAGTATGAATAGATTCAGTATCTGATTCAATTTCAAAGGTAGGATTTGTTGGTCCTTTTGGTACGACAACAACGTAACCTAGGGGGGGGGGGGGGGTGAATAGGATTTTCTGAAATCTGAAATCAAAACGTGAACACTTAAAAGTTTGGTTAGTGTTAGTGTGATGAAGAGTAGCAGTGCGGAAGCAAAAGAACAATCACACAAAAGGACATAGGAGATTTATCTGGTTCGGCCCTTCCCACATGGAAGTCCTACATCTAGTCCCCAAGCAAACTCTTGGGATTTCACTAACCGAAGGTACAGTCCCCTTCAAGGACACTACAACACCCTGGATACCCCACCAGGTCTTCTTCTCTTTCCCGGGCAAGAAGGCAGCCCACTTATTTTCTAGGCTCAGAAGCAAACCTACTTCTTTTACAGGTTCAGAAGTAAACCTCCTGGAACAAACCCCAGTGTGGTTCTGCTAGACTTAAACCCCCAGCTAGGTCCTGTTGGTACAAACCCCAACACGGTTCTGCTAGGCACTAACCTCTAGCTAGGTTACACACTGTATACAGTCCTACAGCTGGACAGAAATCTTTCTTAGAAAAGAAAGATCAGACTGAGAGCTATTACAAGATGAACGCTCAGGACTTAGCTCACAGTCACAGACTCTCCCCCAAGATTACAATGAGCACAGGGAGAATGGAAGAGAAGAAGGCTTGAAGGCGATGAAGACTTCTGCTTTGAAAGCTTTTGTAGATTTTTGGCTCGAGCTCTTCTCTCTTTCTTTGAGTGTTTGTGGCGTGAAGGTTCTTCTCACAGTTGTACACTCCTTGAAGGATTTTCAAGAAAGCTCTCTCTTCATCTTCAGCAATGCTCTATCTTTTATATGAGCAGCTTGAATAGATCCGTTGAAGAGATCCGTTGGAGTTCTAGCCGTTGCTCATCTCCTCTTTATTTGTCTTAGTCAGACTCTGATGGTTTCCGAGGTCTGTGAGCATGGAAGAAAGTGTTAGCATAAAAGAGTATTTATGATAAACGATGCATAGTACTGTGCTTCTGCTAACATACTGAAAATAGTAGGTCAAATCTTTTTCTGACAAGATTATGCATGCAGCTTTTTCTGTCAGACAATATTTGACTTTTCAATGAGCGCCAAAAACAGTTTCAAAATATTCAAGAGAAATCGTTGTTCATTTACAAGTAAATCGTTGCAAGTTTATGAACAAATCGATGTGAAAGACAAGTCGTTATGATCATTGAAGAAATCGTTATGAGCATGACTTATGAAATCGTTATGTGAAGAGTCGTTGCCCATTGTAAACAAATCGTTGTGAGAGCAAATCGTTGTCTCACTTAAGAAGTCGATGTGATCACTTATGAAATCGTTATGTGAAGAGTCGTTGCCCATTGTAAACAAATCGTTGTGAGAGCAAATCGTTGTCTCACTTAAGAAGTCGATGTGATCACTTATGAAATCGTTATGGGAACCAAGCCGATGTGATCACTTATGAAATCGTTATGGGAACGATTTCTTAACAAATCGTTGTGAAGGCAAGTCGATGCGTTCACTATAAGAAATCGTTACGGTTTAAAGAAATCGTTATGAGCATGACTTATGAAATCGTTATGTGAAGAGTCGTTGCCCATTTGTAAACAAATCGTTGTGAGAACAAATCGTTGTCTCACTTAAGAAGTCGATGTGATCACTTATGAATCATTATGGGAACCAAGCTGATGTGATCACTTATGATATCGTTATGAGAACCAAGCCGATGTGATCACTTATGAAATCGTTATGAGACCCAAGCCGATGTGATCACTTATGAAATCGTTATGCAAGGAAATCGATATGAGGGCAATCGTTGTGGCTATAAAAGGAATCGTTCTGAGATCGATTTCTTAACAAATCGTTATGGCCACTTAGCGAAGTCGTTGTAGCGCTTTAAAAACTTAATTAAAACAAAATCGTTGTAGCGCTTATTAATTTTGGCACTTAAACTGAAATCGATGTATATTGATTAAACATCGATTTTATCATTTTAGTGCGCCAAATATTGCATCAATGAAAGACTTAGCATTTTGCTATGAGATTGATGCGACACAGATGAAACAAATATTCAATTAAGTTACATCATAAATTTTGTTAGTACCAAAATAATCAAAAACAAATCTAATCATAAGTTTTGTTAACACCAAAATATGAAGGTAATAAAGAGTGGTTCAACAGGATTATAATCATGTTCTTTAACATTTTCATAATTATTTTCATAAAAGTGTTGAATTAGAGCTAATACTTCTGATGTTGGATTTTCTAAATATTTTTGGGTTAATTGATCTATTGTATTTTTATTTGTTTGAAAGGTCTTATATTCATCTTCTAATGTATAAACTATTTCAACTGCCTTTTGTTTTTGAGGTGGATTTATAATACTATTATAATCAAAGATTGTTTCAGGCATGAACCAATTTGATTTTATAGATTCCTTTTCTTTTGGTTGTGATCGAAGAATCATAGATTGGAGTTGAGAGGTTATTATTTTTAACTTATTATTAGCTTCAACTTAATAATCTACTATAGTATTTTGTTGATCAAATATATTTTGGAAGTTTAATTTAATCTGATCACTAGTTGGTCCATTATGGGATTTATGAGTATAACTATTAGATTTAGAATAGGGGATAGTTTCTTTTGTCGAGGTATCTTCTACTTCTGTAACATTCATTTGTTCTATGGTTGGGAGTAAAGCCATAGATATTCCTGCAAGTTTTGATATTCCCTAAGCTCTTACGACCTCTTGTCTTCACAGAGCCACAAGATACTACACACAAAACTTCAGCAGTACTACACACTACAATAATAGAACCAAAACAGATATAATAATTGTATGAGAAGCAAAGAAGTACTTACGTTATGGCTCTGATACCAATTGAGCAGCGAAGCAGCGTGCTGAGTGAAGCAGCGTGATGGTATAGGTGAGTAGAGTGAGGAAAGAGATGGTATATGCGAGCAGAGTGCGGAAAGGGAGAGCGAGGGATGAAAGGAGTTGGAGGAAATGTGCAAAAGAACTGAACTCAACTAGTGTTCTAAACTTCGCATGCCCTTCACAATCCGAAGGGTTAGGTATTATATGGCCATGGGATGAAGGATCCCGAAGGCACTATGTAGGATTCGATTTTATCACATCACTATTGATAGATGCTCAAATACAATAATACATTACTTTTCCTGTAGCTGGATTCCTTTCGTACCATTATTGTAGCAACTTTCGGTGGTGATGTTGACACAAAGTTGCTTTAGAGAGTCTCTGGATCAATATCATCGAGAAAGTCATCATTATCGTTGTTGTCAAACATATCTTGAGGAATATTGTCAAAGGTTTCTCTGGTGGTAGGACCCAGATTATTGAGGTCGAGATGCTTGTGTCTTCTTCATGATGTGATATGATCTTGACTTTGTCGACCACCATTATTCGTCCATCGCACCAAGATTTTGTTGAGGCTGGAAACTTGTGATAATTCTTGATTCCTTCTAGGTTCTTCCGTTGCTCTTTATTTCAATCATGTGATTCTGGCGGTTGCTCATACTGGATGCTGTAGAAACTTTGAGGAGTGATTTCTCAGATTTGAAGTGCCAAGAAGGTGTTCCCAGCAGTAGGTTCTGGGAATGAGGATCTTTTATTATTTCAATTATCTGGATGAGTTCAGGCAACCGTCCAACTATGGCTTTGACTATCATTGGGAAGTTTAATTCCATAATTTGATTTTTGGATAATATGAGGCATTGAATCATGCCTTGTTCTATTGCATATATGGCCCGTTCATCAATCATATCAAAGGTTAAGGCTATTCTCTTCATATGTCACACACTTATGATATTACTTGCATATTCATCATATAGATTCAGAATAGGATCATACCAGATATAATTATCAATTTGGTGATAAAATTCTATAGGAAGAGTCATCTGTATATGCTTATATAATGCTCTTCTTTTTATGATCTCTAACTTAGGAGTCCAAAGCTCTTGTTGTTGGAGTCTATCAAATAGAGCTAATTGCTCAGAAGATTTTTCTCCTTCTATCCAACTTTCAAGAAGAGTTGTTCCCATGTATATATTGTCCATATATGTTCATATATCTATATTATATTATTTGTATATCAATATGTATATACATCTATATCCATATATCTATGTAGAGAAGGACATACTGCACTTCTGCAAGTGCAGAAGTGCAGTCCACATGGGCTGTTTGCCCATGTGGCACTACTTTTTTTGGTGCCACATGGGCAAACAACTCATGTGCATGGAGCCACATAGATTGTTTGCCTATGTGGACTGCATTTCTACACTTTTGCAGAAGTTCAGTAAGTGTTTCTCATCTATGTATCTATAATATATGTGTATATCTATATGTATATATCTACGTGTACCTATATATATATATTTATTTATTTACCATATATATGTACCTATATCTGTACCAATATCAATATCAATATATATATATATATATATATATATTATATATATATAGATATATAAATATATCTACATGTAAATGTACCTATATATATATATATATATATGCATATATATAGATATTCATATATGTCCATATATATATATGTCCATATATATATATGAACATCTATGGACAATTATGGACATATATATAATAAAAAATTATTATAAATATTCAGCATCTGCCAGAAGCTGGAGTGCTGGAAGAATTATGGTCGTTGATAATTCAAGATCATCTTGCACCATCGGAAGATGAAAAGAAGATTGATTCAAATCTTTTGGGACTAATAAGTCAAAGCATGTTTGAAGATATTCCAGAAAGATATGTCAGACGGCAATTATGACGGATTTGAAGATGATATAGACCCTGAAGTGATATAAAGCATAAGGCATCTTATTTTCGGTGCAACTTTGTCTCAATAATTGTACAAAAAGAATCAATATACAGTGAATAGTCTATATCATGCACAGTATAATGATATAAGAGAATCTTGTATAGTTATTTCGAGAATGTTACCCAACATCATTATATGAATATGAATTTAGACAACATGATCTTGAATATAATAATTCTGAAGATAATGAATATACATACTATGTTAATATGGTCTCTGAAAAATTTGGACAGATTTATAGAGAGCTTTTCTACAGATACATTCTAACTTTGAGGACCATATCTCATTTTGATGAAATTTATCAAATAGGGCTAATTTTTCTTCAACATCAGCTTTTTCTATCCATGATTCAAGAAAAGGGATTAGATATACACATAGATTATAGAAACATAGATATAGATGTATTTACATATTGATATACAAATAATATAATATATATGTGAACATATATGGACATATATACATGGGAACAAGCACATACATATTATATATTATATATATATTGATACAAATATAGGTACATATATTATATATATATAGATATATAAATATATCTACATGTAAATGTACCTATATATACATATACCTATATATATATTTATGAGTAAAAAGTGCCACATGGGAGTGCAGGACACATGTACCTATATATATATATATTTATTTATGAGCAGATATTGGTACAGAAAGTGCAGGACACATGAGCTTCATCTCATGTGGCACCTATTTTTTTGGTGTCACATGGGATGGAGCCTATATGACATCCCATGTGACAAGTGCCACATGGAATGGAGGCACTTTCTGCACTTGTAGAAAGTGCAGAAAGTCTTTCTCATAATATAATATAAATATATGAACATATATGGACAATATATACATGGGAACAAGCACATATATATTATGTTCATATATATATATATATTTATAGATAATGGTAATCTCCAAACAAGAGATGAATATAATCTAGGGAATGGTTCTATAAAACAAATATTGCATATTTGCATCTGGAAAGAGTAGTTTCTATCATTTCCTATTGATTGGTCGATAAGGTATAATTCTGTTATGACAAATTCTTCTTCTATATCATTATCTTGTCACAAGTACTGTGACAAGATTAGAATATTTATTGGTTATGATAACATGTTTGCTTGACGAGTGAGATTATTTTGGCATCGATATATTGACTTGCCCAAAATGTAAGTGGGCGAGAGACAGCGAGGACGGCGAGGCGTTCAACGCCTCGAAGAGACGGCGAGGCGTCGGAGAGGAGATGCGAGTAGAGTAGAAGAAAGAAACGTGGAAGAAATTATTCAAAACTAGCTAGTGATCATATTTCAAACTTCTTATGCCCTTCACATCCCGAAGGGGTAGGATTATATAGACCCGGGAGAAGTTTCCCGAAGATGCAAACTTATCACTATCATGTACATGATTATGACAACTTACTATATAAGATGCCTTCGTACAATTATTGCACCGAAAGTAAGAGTCTTTTATACCTTTCGGTGATGATGTGATATAAAGTTACAAAGTTTCTGGATCGATGCCATCCATAAAGTCTTCATTGTTGTCATACATGTCTTGGGGAATATTGTTGAAGATTTCTGAGCTTGTCGGTCCCAAATTATTGAAGTCTAGAGGCTTTTTTTTATATTCAAAACTAGATACTGAAGAATTACTCTGGCAATACCATAATTACTCTGGCATTTGCTGAAAGTACAATAGATGTGGATATATCTAAATCTCATAATCAGAAAATCATTCATAGCCTGGCACAAGGCAAGTCAATATATCGATGCCAAAATAATCTCACTCGTCAAGCATTTGATCACTAGCTAGTATCAGGGAAATCTTTAATTTTGGTGATTATATGAGTCTGTAATTCTGTGTCCATGATGGATAATTTTTTCTAAATATTCAATTATAAATCACATATATTAATTCCTATTGTAGATACTGGTGCCACAAAGTCTATTACCGATAATGTTCCTTGGCTTGATAAATATAAGCACAACTATCTCAACCAAATATTTTCTGGTATCATAGGCTAGCCAGAAAGTCTTTCTCATAATATAATAAAATATATGAGCATATATGGACATATATACATGGCAAGCACTATATATTATGTTTCATATAGTATATATATATATATATAATAATTTATATAGATATATATCCATATGTTATTATCTTACATATCTATATAATCAATAAGATATTCATATATGTCCATAGAATCATATATGTCCATATATTCCATATTGTCCATATATGTCCATATATTGTACATATATGGACATATATGATATCTATATTATTATATCGATATATACAGATAATAACATATGGTATCTATATTTATATAATTATATATAAATATATATTGGTACAGATATAGGTACATATATATATATATAGATAATCTAAATATCTCTATATGTAAATGTACCTATATCTATTATTATGTATTATAAGATATACAGATATATACTATGGCTATATATTTATATAAATGTATATATATATATAGATACATATATATATTATATATATATATACTATATATATATTATGTACATATATAGGTACATATTATATAGATATATAAATATATCAAGTGTAATGTACCTATATATATACAATGTACCTATATATATAATATTTATGAGCATAAAGTATCACATGGGAGTGCAGGACATATGACTCTCTCTGGATGGTTATTTAGGACATCTCCTGTTAACATCATACATGAGTTGTCAGCCGTGACGATGGTTTTGTCCCATAAGTTAAAATGTGGGGTGTTTAGGCTCAGTCTGCTGAGCAGAATTAGTTTGTATATGTACATGTTTGCTTCCTGTTTTTCGATAGGAGATTAGCTAATGTTAAACCTCCTAGAGAGATTTGATGATGCCTTGATTGTTTTAAGTTTTGAAAATTGTTATTCTTGCATGCATGATATCTACCTTGTGTAATTACTATTCTTCATGTCTACTATATAGTTTATGTTTGGTTCTGTCTACTGAGTTCCTTTAGAACTCATGTCTTTGTTTGAACCCATTTCAGATTCTTCATTCTGACAAGGTTCCCTCATTAGCCAGCCTCCTTTGCTATGTATACTTCAGCTGGATGATTTGAAGGATAAACTATAATTATGCTGTTACCATGCCACCTTTTGATTAATAGAATTTTTTCCTGGCATGTAACTAATGATAGACTGTGGTATTGTATCTATGTTAGTGTTGCTGAACTACACTTATGTATTTACCATGTATTGCTCTTGTGATTGGTCTGTATAAATATTTCATGCAGGATAGAAGACCTCCCCATAACAATGTGTAAAGATGCTTCCATTTTTATGTATGTGAGTGTCACCTCTTAACCAGCCGCGGGGGTGTCACGTCACTACACTGTGTGAAAACTTGTTCTTCAAGGTATCTTTAGAACATAAATTATCTCAAGCAGAAGTTCAATCATAATTATATTATAAGTTAATTTGTATTTTCAATTATGAAATATGTCATGAAGTGATTAAAATGTTAATGATAATGACAGGTAAAAAGAATATCCATTCAGATTATGTGTTCACTTACAACTGGTCAAGATATAACGTTGTCAGTCGAAGTGATACTTTGGATATGACGAAGTGGTACTTCGAATATGACGAAGTAGACTTCAAATAGATAATTATAACGTGGCGATTGAAGTGAGGCTTCGTGTTTAACTTTGCATATGACGAAGTGGCTTTTATATATGACAAAGTAATCTTCGAATATAACGATTATAATGTGGTCAGTTGAAGTGAGACTTCATATTTAACTTGCATATGATACAGTGAACTTCGAATATGACGAAGTAGACTTCGTATATGACGAGTAAGCTTCAATTGTGACGAAGTGAACTTCAAATATAATGTAGTTAGTTGAAGCTATACTTAGGATATATGAGATGAAAACTTGTATGACGAAATGTTGCCTTTGAGATTTTACTATGTGATATGTATGAGAAAAAATGTATGATTGACATGATTTGTTTCAATAACCTCTGCTTATTTTGTCATCTTTGTAGATACAGATCTCGTCCTTTTTTTTTAAAGGGACGTGGTCCTCTACAAAGAGAAATATAGGGGGGGTGGTGTGTGTGGAGATGGAGTGGAAAAGCATAAAAGGCAATAGAAATAAAAAGATCGTGATCGCCAGGTGCACGTGGGCACCGAATGGAGATGCATGTGCGAGGAGTGCGGGTGGAAGTGATCGCGGATATGTACCTTTTAGCGGGGAGATTGCGTGGGGTCTTTTCTTCCTCTACGAGCACGACCGCCGTGGTAGAGTGTTTTCCTTGTTTGATTACCCTAAAAAGAAAGACAAATAAGAAGAGACAGATTAGATGGATGTGCAGTATACAAATCTTAAAACGAATAAAATGACATAATGAAAGGGGAAGAACACACCTTTTGTGGTGGCTTTTAAACCCCTAAAAATGTGGTGTGTGTGTATGCATGTGTGTGTGTAAATGGGGCGCGGGGGCCCGGAGGAGATGAAATGTAAAGACCACGTGGGTCCGAGGAGGGAAAAAGTGAATAGAAGAGGGGGGGGGTGCTTCCCCGGATGCGGACGGCGTAACGGCATTCCCGGTTGGGTGACAGAGGATGGAGAGGAAGAAGGAGGGGCCAGTGCTCCGCTCCGGTATACGTGGATGGCGAGGAAGAAGACGACGTTAAGCTCCAAGGGACGAGGACGCGTCAGATGGCGTGAAATCCTCCTTGGGCCGGACGTCGAGACGAGAAACTGGCAGGCTTTCGCCATTTTAGATGATCGCACCACATGAAAAAATCACAAGCAACACCCTGTTGACAATAACCAAGTATTATATCAATGACAATAAAATAGATTCAATTATTTAAAACCTCATTACATGCACGTAAGAGAATACCTTGCATTTATAATAGTGTCTCTCTGGATTCTTTTTGTGTGACTTATCTTACTTACACAATATCCATGTTCAGATGGCACCGCATAAGTGGGATGTTTGACATTTCTACAAATTTACAACATGACATTCATTAGCAAAAAAAGTTACAATTATATTATGTATAAGAAAAGAACAAGTGTTTATCTATTCAGCTATCGGTTAGAGCATGTTTTGATTATGGCCAGCTTGTTTGCATCTTGACAAGTGTACACAATCTTGTCCACTTCTAATGACTGTTGGGATGGTATTCTATTCTTCTTTCGCCTGCTAGGCATTTTTTTTGTTTAGAGGAGTCGGATTTCAATAACATTAAATTCTAGTTCTGGTTTATCCATGTCTGATATGGGCTGAGTAGTCTCCTCATAACATGTGCGATATATGTCGAAGTGAATATAAGGAGCAATAATCTTCTATATTCCCCCTATCTTGTGACCCACTGCACACACATGTTTGCATGAAAATCCTAAAAGTTGTCATCCTCTACAATAACAAGTACCATGTTCAAGATTTACAACGCATGAAGGCCTCCCACGACCTCAAAAACTTTGCCATCAGGACATATCACAGTACACCAGCACCCTAGAAGCTTCCATTAGTTCCTCATTCTTTCATCAATTGATGGGCATAGCTTGTCACCCATCTTGCAGATATCTCTCTCCTTTTATATGTTAAATCCATTATTTGGATGCAAATTCATCTAGCATAGGCAAAATAGGAAAATTTCTAGCTTCAAGAATCCATGCATTGAAAGACTGCCGCATTAGAATACATTTCCCCATATCGCTCACCCTCAAGTAAGCATTTGCAATAATTAATTTGAGTCCCTTGCCCATTTTCTGCCTCTTCGAAAGTCCACCCATGGTCCTTAAAGCAGCCTCATGGTCTTCCATCTATATGCTATGCTGCCTGATCAACATGAGAGTAATTTGTTGTTGTTTTACCACGGTATTTCCCTGCAATTTGCTGGGAAAATTTTGCCTTCAAATGACGCAAGCAATATGTATTATAAGATTATAAAAAATTTGGAATAGCATTTAACATCCTTTGGCATCTATCATAAATGAATGTAACTCTTCGATTAGTTGACACACCCTTCTCAAACAAAAAGAACCATTCGCAATTACTCTCATTTTCAGCATCAACTACAGCATAAGCAACATGGAATAATTCATTTTCTCCATTCAGAGCAGTGGCAGTGAGAAGAATGCCTTGTCTGTCCTTTAGGATGTACCATCTAGAAATAGAAGTGGCCTACATCCCCTTTCAAAACCATGAATATTAGCACCAAAGAAACAAAAACGGTTGAAGCGACCTTTAACAGACACATCAAGATCCACAAATGCTATTAGCATTAGACCTCTCAATCGCATCTTTATACCAACGTAAACCCGCAAAGGAACATCTCTCATCTCCATGGACCTCTTTTTGAGCAAACTCCTTACCCCAACATGCTGATAATATGGCACATCCACTCCATAATCCTAAAGATATCCTTCTTTATGTCTTTAGGGCGGTATAATGGAGTATCTACAATTTTCTCAGCAATGATAGAAGTAATCCATCTCTTTGACGCCCTAGGGTCCTTTTGTTGCTCAAGCCCCCACCACATATGTGCACATTGTTTAGTTGTTTAATCTCAAATGAGGCCCCCCAGCAACTCTAATTGCATGCATGTACCAACTACAGTGAGCAACTCTACATTTCACTGTCACACATATTAAGTCATTCTTAAGGAACATGTAATCAAAACCTCTTGCAATTGCATATTTAGTCAAATCGCCCCGAAAATGTTCAACACTATTGAAGGTATAATGTCATACCATAGATCAGTTCTCCTCCTCCCTTCTTGAGATGACATACCTTCAAGAGTGGACAAGTGGCTATTACTTCCAGAAGAGTGTACACTTGATGGTCTGCATGAAGATATGACTACTTTAAGTGATTTATTTAAAATAATTGTGACATAAATATTTATTCAAAATATATACCTGGTGCTTATAAGTTCTTCTTCATCATGAATGTTTACTTCCACATTCATCACCTTTGCACCAAGACTAATATGCATGTCTACCATCCTATCAATGTCTTCTCCATTTGTAATTCTCATTTTCAAACTAGTAAGCTCAGGTACCACACATTTGAACTCCACCTTATCGATGCGAAGCTTCCACCTATTACACACATCACTGACAACCACATCCAATCCTATTCCCGATACAAGTGGATGACAAAGCCTCATCTTTATCGCTAAAAATACCTGGAATTTTGTCCATGTTAGGATGGTTTTTCCTTTCCTCTCGACACAAAATATAGCTGCGAAAAATCCAGATTTCTGAAGACACATACACTGCAAAAAAAAATCCAACAAAACATCTATGTTCCTTTCGCAAAAAATATGTAAAAGCCCTGACACCTCTATAGATTTCAATTGCACCCCAACAAGTCTCACAACAATATTTGATTTTGTGCTATGGAATAGAAAAAGGCTAAATTTGATACATATAGAAAAGATGGGGAAAGCTCCTCTGGTTTAGATGATTATAGTTGCAAAAAATTCACAATTCATGAACACATAAGATAGTTTTTCCTTTCCTTTTAGCACATATTCGCAAAAAAAAAAATCTAAGAAAAACATCTTCCGTTCCTTCATGAAAACATTGCATAAACACTTCCATTCCTTCCAATAAAATGCACAACAATGGTGAAGAAAAAATGCTCGCCCTCTGCTACTCCTTTTTTCGTGAAGAAACAACTTCCATTCCTTCATTCAATCCCTTCCAATTAAATGCAGACACCTGGTGACCCCTTTTTGGCACAAGGATGAGGATCTAACCCTAAAATTCATGGTGAAGAAAACAAAACTTACTCATAGCCCTTCGCAGATTCCTCCGCTGCTCGCCGTCTGCTACTTGCTGGAGATCCACCTCCACTCCTCCTTTGCTACTCGCTGGATGTGCCGCCCGTTGCCGCTACTCCTCCTCGCTACTCGCTGGAGATGCGCCGCCGCTTGTCCACGCTCGTCCTCTGCTAGTCGCTCACTGCTGCGAGTCCTCACAGGAGAAGCCACCAAGAGTTGTCGTCGGCTTTCCCTCTTCCCGTCTGCAGCAGAGAAGGTCTTGCGGAACCCTACCAGTTGGGTTTGCCCAACTTGTCTTGTGAGATGTTGATTCATGTGGGTTAGGGTGGGGGTATTTGGACAATAAAGAAAAAAGGACCTAACATGTTGACGGAAATGATCTAAAATTAATAAATTACAGTCAATGGATCTAAAGTTAATAATTTGAGTCAAAGGACCTAAAATTAATTGTGACTTTTAATTTTGGACCGAAAATTAATTTTCCCCTCTCTCCTTTTTAACAATCTAAATGCATATTTCATCTTGACAAAAATATGTTTTGCATGTTCAATAATATTTATAGAAGAAATTAAGTAATCTCTAAAACATCATTTATATTCATTAATATGATATTTTCTATTTTTGTGAAGAGTTTTCTTAAAATATAACATTTATATATGTGAAAAGACTTATAATAACTTTTGTTTTATTTCACTTGTGATAATGGCAAGCTATCACCACAATTTATCTTAAACTCTCAAACTTCTATGATTTATGCAGAACATTTTATTATTATGTACAATGATATTTTAATTATATTCATAGTCTCTTATTTAGTCTCACAAGACATTAAGTATTTTTATTTCAAAGAGTTATCATTTATGTATGCAAGTTAATTTACATAAATTAATTAAATATATGTACATTTTATGAAAATTCTAAGTTGATATATGTATTTTTATTAAATGAAAGTACTAGATACATGGATGAGTAATACAATAGACTATTATGAGAAATTTGATTAGATGTAATCAATACCAATAAATTATCCACAATATGAAATAAGTAATACTAAGATTTTGAATTATTATTATTATTAGATTCACAAGTGTATTTACTTTGTACAATTGTTAAATTTCTTTCAAAAAAATAGTTTCAAACAAGATTTTTCATACCACACCGTACTGGTGCGGTAAAGCCATACCGCGCTGTGCCTGGACTTTTCCTATACCAAGCACGGTCGGCACACGTCTCCTAGTTGTCCCTTGCTCGAGCTTTGCAGCACCCAACCCTCGTGGTGCTCGTCCCTACCCACTCGCAACTACACCTCACACTCCCCAACCCACATCCGGTAGCCCTTCGGCGTTGTCGAGTTGAACTTGCGAGCGTTGGCCAACATCCAGCCTCCGCAACTACAGCCTCGATGGGTTCTTGTGCTTGCAGACGATGTTGTCGTGGATGGTGGCAGCAATGAGGCAGGGCTCCTAGGGAGCCATCGCCATGGCCTGCCTCAACACCTTAGATGAGCACCCACTCAAGTTGGCCTTGTTGGTTTTCTGTTTTGAATTCAAACATTTCTCCTTGTTTGGTTGTGTGTGTATGTAAAGTTTTGTCCCATATTGGATATCTAAGAAAGTTGGAAGGCCTTAAATATGAGGTACCTTCTTACATGCTTAGATATGTTAAGGGACTTATACACACCCGTGGGCCGAACCCAAACTAGTGGTTCCGGGGGATTGAGCAGAAACCAGTTAAGCGAGCGCGACCACATGATTATTGTGCGTAGGGGGGGTGCAAGTCCTCAGCCCGGAGGCCTCGCACTGGCTGGCTTGGTTTGTTTTGCCATTTTCTTTTTTCTTTTTCTTTCTGTTTTCGACTTGCTCTGTCCCACTACATGTCATGTTGCTTTTTCTGAGGCGATCTGAGGTTGAGTCAGTGACGACATCCGTGTTGGAGGGCACCTCACGGACACCGTAAGTGGTTGTCAGATCTTGGGAGAATCTTGCCAGCGGAGTCTCTGCACCGTTATGGTGGCAATATATTCTCTAAAACAGTCGGTACGCCGACGTTTCAACAAGATAAAGTTTTTATGATCTCTATGAACGCATCACTTCTATTTCATACATACCTTTTATGGTTTTCTTACAATTTTAGAGAATATATTGCATCAATAGACATGGTGAATATTAAGGCTTCGGGTTCTGATGAGGCTAGCGCCAAGCCCAAGATTTTTGGGCAGAACTTCAAATGTTGGCAACAACGAATGAAGTTTGGCTTACCACCTAGGGCTTTCTTTGTTATAGACTTAGATCCTCCTTCGGCTGATGAAGAGAACCCTGCCCGTAGTGTCGCCTTACAGAGTTTTAAGCAGAAAGATTATCTCTTCTATGGGAGAATCTTATCTGCCCTCTCAAACTCACTATGTATTTGTACTGCTCCACAACTTTGGCCAAAGAATATGAAAATCTTGGATAAGAAATACAACTCTGAGGATTCTGGTTAGAGAAGTACACTGTGGGGAAGTTCTTAACCTTTAAGATGATCGAAGTAAAGTCTATGTTGAGTAGACCCATGAATTCCAAATTTTGCTTCATGTCTTGCTAAGGGAGATATGCCATTGCCCGAGAAACTTTGGGTCTTATCTATCATCGAGAAATTGCCTCCGAGTTGGGAAGATTTTGGCATGACACTCAACATAGGAGAGGTAAAATCTCTCTAGAAGATTTGATGATTGCACGAAATATTGAGAAGAACATTGAAGCAACTAAGGATGATGATAAGGGGATGCCAGTGGATTTCACTCCACGGCGAATGTGTGGTAACCTCATCTGACAAGAAGAAATTCAAAAATCATAAAATGAAGACAAAATGAAACCCAAACTGAAGATTCAAAGAAGGATGGAACAAGCCTTCCTGGGCTTGTGGACAACTTGGACATTTGTTAAGTTCTGTTTTGAGCGAAGGACAGAAGAAGAACCAAGACTGTGCCCACACCAAGGCACAAGTCAATGCGTGACTACTAGTGTTGGCACCAACGATGGTTTGTTTCCTTTAATCCCGAACTAAATTTGATTTATCAACCCAATGAATGGTTAGTTGATACAGGAGTAAGCTGCATTGTTGTGCTGATCGTTCTACCTTCCTTACTTATCATGCAATTGAAGGTGCTCCGTGACCATGGGGAACCATTCTGCAGCCAGGTGTTTTGGGATAGGACGTGTTGACATGAGGTTTACCTCGGAAAAGTTCTATCACTACATGAGCTGCATCATGTTCCAGGGGTCCGACAGAATCTGATTAGCGGCTCAAAGTTAGATCGTGCTAGTTATGAGTTGATATTTAAATGTAATAAAGTTGTATTGTTACATTTAAGAACCTTTATTTGAAGGGTATCTTCATGAAGGGATTTAAACTAATTGTTGAATGTGGTTTTCTTAAATAAATCGAATGATAGTTTTGATGTTTCTTGCTCCTATATTTGAATCTTATTATGTGTGCCATGATAGATTAGGACATGTTTAATTTTAATATTGTGAAAAGGATATGATCTTGACATGATTCCTAAGTATGCTATAAATCTAAGAAAAAGTGTGAAATTTTGTGTGCAATATAAACAACCCCGTAAACTTTCAAATCAATTGATAGAAATTCGATATTTTAGAATTGATTCATACTGATTGCTATGAGTTTAATGGTGTAATAATAGAGATCATAAAAATATTTTATTACTTTATTGATGATTGTTCTCATTATTGTTATGTTTTTTAAAACTAAAAATGAAGCTTTAGATAAATTTGGCTGTTTAAATTGAAGTTGAAAATCTCTATTAAGAGGTTAAGGTCTGATAGGGGTGGAGATTTACCTCAATTTTGTTTCAAAACTTTTGTCAAGATTGGTATCATTCGTGATGTCATTACTCCTTATAGTGCTCAATCTAAAGGTGTAACAGAACGTAAGAACCGAACCCTTGAAGATATGATTAATTCCATGTTAGGCAGTTCTGGGTTACCCAACTTCATGTGGGAGAGGCTTTATACACTGCATGTCATGTGTTTAAATAAAGTACCATGAACGTCAAGGGATAAAGCCCATATACGCTTTGGAAGGGTCAGAGGACAAGTTTGAAATACCTTAAAGTGTGGAGGTGCCTTGCAAAGGTACTAGTACCTGAACACGAAAGGAAAAACTTGTTCCAAAGACTGTGATGACATCTTCTAGGTTATGCTCAGAATAGTTTTACATTAGGTTTCTGATTATTAAATCAGAAATTTCTGGATAGATTTATTGTGGAACTTTGTGATGTTATATTTTTGAGGATATATTTCCTATGAAGATAAGAATACCTCAGTCTATTTCTAGTGTATCTATTTCAACTAGAGCTGATCTACTTTTGTAAAGATCCCACTATCCTTGGTGGGTGCACGTTCCTAAGTCAATAGTTGATGAATCAATGAGTGTACAGAATTGAGAAGAAACAAGAGGCAACGTGTGTCTAACGATTTAGGCCAAGACTTTGTCACCTACAATATAGAAGGTGATCCTGTGACATATAGAGATGTCGGGACTTCTCCTGTAGCTAAGCACTGGAAAGAGGCCGTTAAGAGTGAATGGACTCTACTACTTTAATGCTACTTGGGAGTTGGTAATTTGACTCATGGCTGCACCACCATAGGTTGCAAGTGGGTGTTTAGAGAAAATTAAAACCTGATGGGTTAGCGGATAAGTTCAAAGCCCTCTTAGTTGCTAGGGATTCAAACCGAAAGAAGGGATTGACTATTTTGACACTTATTCTCCTGTTACCAGAATACTACTACATCTAGTGCTTATAGCACTGGCATCCATATATCATCTCGAGGCCCATCAAATGGATGTCAAGGCAGCATTCCTTAATGGAGATCTTGACGAGGATAGATATATGGAATCAGCCAGAGGGATATGTACTTTCTCAATGTGCGAAAAAAGATTGTAAGTTAGTCAAGTCTCTTTATGGTTTGAAGCAAGTCCCAAAGCAGTGGCATAAAAAGTTTGATAGAGCTATGCTATCTTTTGGCTTTGAAATCAATGACTCTGATAATGTGTGTATGCTAAGATAAAAGAGTGAATGCATTAGTTTTGTGTTTATATGTAGATGATATTCTATTTTTTGAAACTAACATTTTTATTATCAATGAGACAAGGCTCTCTTGAGTAGTAAGTTTGATATGAAGGATATGGGTTGTTGCTGACCAATTTTGGGGGCTGAAGTTGACTCGACACACGATAGAATAGCAATTTCAGTGCACACTATGTTGAGAAAGTGCTAGAAATATGGCTATAGCCAAGTTAAATATGTTGTCACATCCTATGATCCTTCAAAGACTCTCCATAAGAATAGAGTGGCATGGTTGTGTCTCATTGCGGTATCCTCACAAATAATTGGCAATTAATATATTAGCAATTGTTCTACTTGATATTCTTTTGCAGTACACAATTAAGCAGGTTTACCATTTGTCCGACAGAACACATTGGGATGCATTAGATAGAGTACTCAAATACTTGAAAGGGACTATATCCTTGGCTTGTACTATGGGAGGTTTCCTGCGTCCTGAAGGGTATAGTGATGCTAGTTGGATTGCTGACACTGCTGAGTGTAAGGCTTTTATTGGTTATGTTTTTACACTTGGAGGCGGTGCGTTGTTTGGAGGTCTGTTAAACAGACGATTATATCCCATTCTACTCTGAGGTAGAATTTTGCTTTGGATGTCACAGTAATTAAGCTAATAGGCTAAAGTGTCTTCTTACTGAAATTCCTTGATTGTGAAGCCAATTCTTCCTATTTCAGTGAACTGTGCTAATCAAACAACAATAGCTCATATTAGAAGCTCCAAATATAACCAGAAATAGAGGAGACATGTTCGAATAAGGTAAAGTATGTTGTGAGCTAGTGTCTCAAGGAGTGGTGTCCTTGGATTTTGTAAGTTCAAAGGACATATTGCTGATCCCTCACTAAAGGACTTGATTCTGAGAAAATCAAGAGACCAGTAAGGAAATAGGACTGAGGCCTATTCTGGTTTCATCTATAGCAGCAACCCAACCTATCTGATTGGAGATCCCAAGAAGTAGGTTCAATGTGTTAAAACAAGCTATAAGGGGAACCATAAGCATAAATTGATTGAGATGTAATGTCATAATTTCTTCCTTGGATAGATGCTTGACTGCTAGTAAGGATGAGCTTAGGGCGCTTATGATTTAAGGTCTTAATGACATGATGCTTGCAATACATCCTTGGAGAACTCACCTATGTATGTGTAACTATGAGGCTGCAGTGTGGGGGTCTAGGCAACTCCCTTTATCACTTATGAAGCTAGATTCGGTGGCATGGCCGTAATGCACCAACTCAAAAGGATTCAACCATCGCCCATGATGAGTTGTTGTCAATTGACTTTCACTTATAAAAGATTTAAGTTCAAGACTTAGTTTACTTCAAACCTGTGTGAATAGATTGGTGTACTTAGGTGAAGATTCAAACCAGATGGTATCTCCACTGAAAGCTCATTACAACAAGCCTCAGGACATATTTTGTTTCACCAGAAATGATTTGAATTTATGTGGATTGTTGGTTTTTTGTTTGAATTCAAACATTTCTCCTTGTTTAGTTGTGTAAAGTTTTGTCCCATATTGGATATCTAAGAAAGTTGGAAGGTCTTAAATATGAGGTGCCTTCTTACATACTTAGATGTGTTAAGGGGACTTACACGCACGCGTGGGCTGAGCCAGACCAGGTGTTCCGAGGGACAAGCCGAAAACCAGTTAACTTGGCGCGAGCACGCGATTATCGCACGCAGGGGGGTACAAATCCGCACCCGGGGCCTCACGCTGGCAGCTCAGTTTGGTTTTGCCATTTTATTTTTATTTTTCTTTTTGAAAGAGAAAACCAAAGCGTCCTCTTCTCCGCCTATGCAAGAAAACTCTCGGTTGTTTTTCTGCTGTGCTATTCCTTCGACTTGCTCTGTCCGCTGCATGTCCTGTGGCTTTTTCTGAGACGATCTGAGGTTGAGTCCCGTGGGCGACGTCCGTGTTGGAGTGCACCTACGGACGCCGTCAGTGGTTGTCAGATCTTGGGAGAATCTTGCCAACAAGCCTTGCACCGTAGGGCGGCAATATATTCTCTAAAGACAGTCGGCACGCTGACGCTTCAACGAGATAAAGTTCTTTTGATCTCTGTGAACGCATCATCTGTCTATTTCATACATCCATGTAAGGTTTTCTTACAGGCCTCACAGAAGCGTTGTGCTAGGGAGATGATGGAGCACTTGTTGCAACTGTTGGGCCGAAGAGCGCGGGGGTCGTCTCGACTCGTGCCTGCAAGGAGAGGTCCCGGAACGTAGGCATGTCCGTGCGAGATAGGTAGGCAAATCGTTTGCAACCACCAAAGATAGTTCATTAAGGATTTCCTCCCCCTGATGTTTCTTGGACAACGAAAACTAAAATCTAAAGTTTCATCTAGCCATTTTGAGTTGAAGATTGTGATGCACAGTGTAGCGAATCAATGCGGTGTAGTATCATACCATACCATCCCACCAATTTGTGATCTCTAATACTTTGGCACGGCAAGTCCTGGTTTCAAAATGACAATTTAATTTTTATTCCTTTACCAATTAGTATAATAACTTTTTTTTATTAAACACATTGTAACGTGTTGATTTAACTAATTACGACTTTAGCATGCACAATGACTTCAATTAAACATATTTATTAAAATTTATACTATTATAAGTTAACTGATCATCTAATTTATGAGATTAAACACTTATTGGCCTAAAATTTTCAAATGGACAAACACGTTCGTCTAATCTAATATTATCTAATGGATTTTTCAGCATATAAGTTAGGAGCTTATAAAGCTATAGATTCTGTAGGGCAACTTATGATTATTCTGAAAGATGATGATGCCATTTTGATGCACTTAGTCTTATCAAATAGAGGACCCCGGTTGGGTCGATCAGTTAAAACTCTTGCTTAAAAGTAGGAGGTCCCGAGTTCGATTCCTGGGGGGGGGGGGGGGATTTACCTGATTTACATGCAATCCTCGAGGTGTGTAGATTCGGGGTTTTTCCGGTCAAGTGGCATAAGGGCAATACGGGTACACGGAAAGTAGGAGCTGCCAATTCCTAACCTTGGAGTTCACGAACACCAATCCTTGAGCCCACAAAGTCACACGGGGCGGGATTTCCTCGTTATCAAAAAAAAAAAAAAAGGTGGTCACAAGATCTTATATCCCCCAACTCCGGTCAATAATTGAAGGATCTCGCCTTACAAAATTAAGGCTTATCCTATTATTATACAATAGTATCTTTCATCATATAGTTTCCCATAGTATAATAACATTATAGTATGAAGTTATGTAGGCATCTTTTATACAAATTTTCTAATTTTAGTAACTGATAATCAAAGAATATATCTACTAATTATTACTTAACTCTTTTTTAGTTCTGTGGTCATGGTGTAAAACAACCCCCCCCCCCCCCCCTCCATCACGGGAATAAGACTCTAGAAAAGGGACAAAAAAAAGAGAGAGAAAAAGTTCACATGAACACCTATAATCAATAATAAGAATACGAGTAGTAAGAATTTTTTTAATTATTTTATAAGTTTTCATTTATTTCATAAAAAACACAATTCTACGAATATGCCATCTCAAAATAGTTAAATGCATTGTATCTTTTAAATACAAAATATTAAAAGACTATGTTCAGACAATGAAATATATAACATATCAAACAATAATACAAGAGATATAATACATACGTCAAGTGCATCCCACATATGCTGGTAATAGGGTTAACAGTGATGATCTATTGAGTTTCATCTCATTCAGCGGAAACAAATAATAAGATTGGATTCACCAACCCTCATAGAATCTCACTCTACAACTACGATCATTCTTTTAATTTTTTAGAATTGACCTTTTGATAATTTTTAAAGTAATTTTTTTTTTCTAAAATGATTACTTCAGATGCCTCTCTAAAAACCGTTTGAAAAGAATAAATTTCAAATACATAACTCCTGTAAAAATAGTTATACCACACATAAGTACTAATATCGCTATCATCTAATATTTATCAAATAACATTTTTTGACAAAAACAAATTGGTGACATGTTTCTGAAAATTAAGTACTTGAAAATTTTGATAAATTATTTAAATACATTTATTGAGAACAGAACCTTCGTTTTCTTTACCTTAGTTAGAACATACAATTATACAACCATTATGAGACGAAAAATAAAAATTTAAGACAAAGTCAATTATGTTCATTCTTTTTTATATTATTATATCCTACCAAATATAATATATTGTTATGATAAATTTCTTTATCTAAATAAAAACGATTACTCTATATCAATCATATTCAAATCATCAATAAAACGTCATTACAAGATAAAATAACTTTTTGGCACAAATCAAAACTAGATGATTTTCATTACTTTGAAAACTTTATAAAAATCAATGAGAATATATTATTCAATGATCATACTCGAAGCACGTTAATTCAACTAATTATATATAGAAGAATAAGTAAAAAAAATTATCTAATTTTTATAGACAATAATAATTCAATTTATTCAGGTTGAACATGTTTACTTGGATTAGAAATCGAACCAAATCAAAATTATGAGAGTTTCAAACCAAACTAAACCACAATAAAAGATGTGCAACCCTAATCAAACCGATCAATTCGGTTGGTTTTGTGGGTTGAACCAAACTCTGAATACTCCCTAATTAACATACATAGGCTGTATATTACCTGGCCATAGAATTCCTTATAAGTGATAAGAGGCAGATGCAGCAAGCTTATCAGACAGACATAGGATGACATAAAACATGGTGAAAACCTGCCATTCATGCCAACAAACTTGATGTCCCGGCGTCAAAAGCCGAAGTACACCGATCAACTTCAGCGGAAAGGGATAGTTGAACACTTGCACTAGGATGAGACAAAGATGTGCACCATCCAAGTTCAAAGTCTTCATTGTAATACTGTTCCAAACGAAATCACTGAGAAAGCTGATGAAGAATGTAAGAACACTACAAGGTTGAAGATTTGATCTTCATTTTCTTCAAGCTCTATGAACAATACGAATGAGGGAACAACAAATCCACTTTTCAATAGAGTAAATGTTCGAGAAATGGAGTTGTTGGACAGCTGATCCCTGATAACTGGAGTGTTGAGCCCAACAAGGTGAGAATACTTGGATTTGACATCCCAACATATCCAAACAAGGATTCAAGGATCATCGCATAATGTGATTTTTTTTTTTATGAATACTATCACAAAAGATAAATAAGAACACCTGCAATAATTGGTATGAAAGTACAAATCACACCTTTCCTGGACAGCGCAAATTCCTTCCATGATAAGGGTTTAGTCACGGTAGCTAGGACACTAAGAAATTGGGTCTTTGTATCCTCAAGAGACCCTGAATTATCAATTACTATGTCGGTCTTATCCCTCTTCCAATCAAGTGGCATCTGGGCATTAATTCTATTGCTGGCCTGCTCCTCGGATGTTTTATCTCTTGTCATGAGCCGTTTTAGCTGTGTTTCAGGATCGACCCATACGACTATGATTGGCTTCGTCCACTGATCCATTTTAGCTTCAAATAGCAATGGGATGTCGAGAACAATGACCTTACATCCCTTAAGCCATAACTTGATTATTTCCCAGAATATCCCTGATGAAATATATGGTGCCAGCAAGCTACAAAAAAGAAAAACAATAAAGAGGTCAACAAAATGAAGGGCAGGAAAGAGATTCCAGGATAGTTATGCAGTCTACATGATCTAAATGTTCTAATGCAGACCCCAGTCCCAGTGAACTTGCAAACAAATGGATATAAGTTTCCAATAAAATAAAAGCTGACTAACGTTTTGGGTCATGGAATCACAAGCATCAAAGAAATGTACTTCCAGTTAACTTCAATGCTTGCCAGGTAAAAACTTACTAATCAAGAGCCATGTAGAACAGAGTAAGGGATCCTTAGGGTAAGTACTTCCACAATAAGACAGAAGCAGAAAGCAAGAGATTAAAAAAAAAATTCTAGGTATTACCGCCACAAATTATTGCTTGTTGAGATTAATCTCCTGTAACCTTGATACCTATAACTTCTAGGTCGCATCACCTCAGAAAGTTAGTAAGTAAAACCCCTTCTTCAAGTTTTTGTTAGAACCTCCAGAAAATGATATTTAGAAATAAGCATGAAATTTTGGGGGGTTTAAAACATATAGAATAGATTGCAAAGGTTATATCTAAACAAAAGGAAATGATAAACATCTCGACAAAGATGCAGTGACAGAGTGCATGGATGGCTGTGTAATTAGACAGTTCATAACTTGGTATAGATAATGCTTATTTATATAAGGTCAAACAGTTTATTGCCATTTCTCTGGCAATATACTGAACATGGTTTCACTGCTCAACAACATTCAGAGACATAAATGTTAAACCAGTCAAAGGAAAAAGGTATGCTCAAACCTCATAGATGAAACTACCTATCTTCAAGATATTGAGAAGTAGAGATACTTAAGCATGGTGAAGCTTCATCTCTTTGAGACAAATTTAAAGCACTCATAACCTGGTTGAATGAGTCCAAGAATCTAAAAAAGGGCATAAACCAGCACTAGCCACTCTAGCAAACAATCATCCACACCTGTCCATTGCTCTACTTACCACTACATCTACAAAGGATTATGAGAGACAGCTTTGTCATAGCAACACTGATCCCAAATGAAAATGACTACACATCCTTTCTACAGATGACAAGAAAGAACCCGGACTACGATGACAACAAATGAACAGCAATCCACTTTGTATGGAAAATGTACTCAACGATATCACCAGCAAGAATGAAAGTAAACACTGAAAATCTAAAATGCACTTGTGGGTCTGCTCTGAGGATTTTGACAAGCTTCCAACAGAGTTGACCAAATAAAATGATAAAAAGTAAAGAAACAACCATCTATGCCTGGCAAAATGTCTAATAAACTAACGGATTAAAGCTAATAGGCACTCATATCAACTTTTAACGATAAATAGATAATACTAAATGAAAAAGAATCAGGCTCAGCTACTAGTCATCTATCCAAGATATGTATGAAGACAAGAAGTCCAAGTACCATTATACAAAATAAAAAAGAATCAGGATCAGCTACTAGTCATCTACCCAAGGCATGTACAAAGATAACAAGTCCAAGGACCACCTGTACCATTATATAGTTCAGCCTATTGACTAGTCTAGAAGCATACTCTTGCTTTACAAAATTAACAGTGACGAGGATGAGATGTGTATATCCATATGGTTTTTTTTTGAAATGTGGATAGTACCACAAAGTATATTGAATAAGGAAGAATGAACAAGAGTAGAGGCCAAATAACAAAAAGACCTCTAAGAAAAGCCTCCCACCAATAAGACACCCCGACACAAACAACCTCATCTCCCCAAGAACAAAAGGAGAGAAGACTGAGGACTCTCAAAATGACCTAAAATTTTAGCCCAAGCCAAAACATTCCTCTTAATCCCTTGTAACACAGTTTCTTCAGTCCTAGCTTCTTTCCTGAAAATTCTGTTGTTTCTTTCAATCCATAAGGCCCAGACAGTGGCATGCAAAATGATCCACCACACAACCCCATCAGCCTTCAAATGAAAATTCCTGTTCCAACCCAAAAATAACTCCTTCGCACCAGAGAAAGGTGGGATGACATTCTGAATACATTGCCCAATTTCAGTCCAAATCATATTAGTGAAAGAGCACGCTGTTAAAAGATGATCCAAGCTCTCCTCCTCAACCCCACAAAGACTGCATAAAGTTGGAATATTAGGGAACACCCTGGATAACTTATCACAGGTTGGCAACCTACCATGGGAAACCCTCCAAGAGAAAATCTTGACCTTGAGGGGGCTCCTGGTGGCCCAGATCTGGTTCGAACCATCATGTCTCAGACCCCCATCAATAAGCATGCGATAAGCTGATTTGACAGAAAAATATCCAGATTTTTCCCATCTCCATGTCCACCGGTCAGCCATGTTAGCTGACAACCTGAACTGGGTAATAAGCCAAACATTTCCTGGAGATGATCAGTCTCCTCCAAGGAAAGATTTCTTCTAAAGGTTGGCACCCAGATCCCCCCAACTTGAGAATTCTCATAACATTCAGCAACAGTGGCCTTCGGAGCAGAAGAAATAGCAAATAAATCAGGGAATAGATGAGCAAGAGACAAATTCCCACACCATCTGTCAGACCAGAAAAAGCTCCTCTGCCCATCCCCCAATGCAATAGAAACGCTCGCCTGAAGAAAGCCAAACTAAACAGCAGACCCTTCCACACTGGTGAGCATCTGTAACGCGGAATGGACTCCAAATCTTCCCATCCACTGGAGGCCCCTAAATATCTATTTTGAATTATTTCATGCCACAATCCCCCTTCGTCCACTCCAATTCTCCACCACCATTTACATAGCAGCGCCATATTGAAAGTTGTATGTCTCTGATTGCAAGGCCACCTGCCTCCTTGGGAAGGCAAATCCTTCCCCAAGGGATGTCATGCCAACCTCTCTCTCTCCCATTACCATGCCAAAAGAACCTGGCCTGAATAGATTGCAATCTGAGAGCCACTGTCTTTGGAATTCTGAAAATGGATAGGAAGTATGTAGGTAAGCTATCCAAGACTGCTTTGCAAAGTATTAATCTACCACCCATTGACAGTGCCTTAGCTTTCCAGCCTGCTAGCCTATTCTCAAATCTATTCACAATGACTTTCCAGTCAGCACAGCGAAGCGGTCCCGGAGAGAGTGGGAGGCCCAAGTACGAAAAAGGAAATGAACCGGTCTGACAACCGAAAACTGATGCTGCTCCCCGTTTCCTCGTCACTCATGTTGATTCCTGCCATGAGACATTTACTGAAATTAATCTTTAAGCCTGTGATATCCTGAATCACTTCCAACATCAATTTAATGTCAACAATCTGATCTCGCTCTCCTGCTATAAACACAATAGTATCATCAGCATATTGGAGATGGGTGACTGCGGTTTCGGAATTTCCCACTTGGAAACCAGATATGATGCCTGCCCTCTCAGCTCTGCACCAAAGTTTGCCAAAGATCTGACCCACCAACACAAAGAGAAGAGGAGAAAGGGGATCTCCCTGACGGAGACCTCTCCCACTAGAGAGAGAGGGAGAGGATTGCCCATTAATCAACACTTTAAAGGAAGCTGAAGATATGCAATCCCGAATCCAGCCAATCCACTTATGATGGAAGCCCATTTTCCTAAGGATTTTAAGGATACATCCCCAACTAACTCTATCAAAAGCTTTCTCAAAGTCAAGCTTCAGAATGAAACCCCTTCTCCTCATCCTTTTCCATTCAAAAATGCTCTCATGAGCAACCAGAAAATTGTCTTGAATATGCCTACCCTTGATAAAAGCCCCTTGATAGACATCCACCACACTATCCATCACTTTCACAAGCCTAGAAGCCAGCACCTTAGAGATAATTTTGTACACACTATTCAGCAAGGAGATTGGCCGAAAATCAGAAAAAATATTGGCTCCCTGCTTTTTGGGAATAAGAACCAAGTAGGTTTTATTAATGCCTCTCAAATGAGCCTTGCCTTCCATAAAATCTACTACTACCTTAAGAAGATCACCCTTAATGATTTCCCAACAATGATGGAAAAAGAACATGGGAAATCCGTCTGGACCAGGAGCCTTATCACCAGGTAAAGAGAACACTGCTTGACGGAGCTCTTCCATGTTGAGAGGGATCACCAGATCATTTCTATGAATTTCAGAAAGTCTCGGCAATAACTCCTCGTCAAAGTCCGGCCTGATTTGCTGATCTTCAGAAAAGAGTGCAGCAAAGAAATTCTTTGCTGCCATCCTGATGTCCTCCTCGTTCTGCACTACATTGTCCCCCAAAGCAATACTGTGAATGTGGTTTTTGCGCCTTCTACCTGAAGCAATTCTGTGGAAAAACTTGGTATTATTGTCCCCCTCATTGATCCATCTCTCTCTCGATCTTTGCTTCCAATAAATTTCCTCTCTGATTAAAATCTCATCAAACTTGTCCCTTAATTCAGATCTGAGAAGCCTATGTTGATCATCTAAGAGACCAGCTTCCTCTAACTGTTCCAGCCCCTGAATCTGCCCCAAAATAGCTTCTTTTTCCTGCTTTGTAGGTAACCTCCTCTTCTGCCCCCAATCCTCCAGAGCTTGAGCAGTCTTGGTCAACTTATTGATGAATATAATCACCGCATTATCCTGGTGACCCTGATAAACCCAAGCTTGATTCACTATATCCAAGAACTCAGGATCTCTCAGCCAAAACTTCTCCATCTTGAATCTCTTTTTGTACCCCCTTTGGCAACTTGTTTTGAGAAGGATAGGTTTATGATCTGACACTACCCGAGGGAGGGTAAAAGCCTTTGCAAAGGGGAACAAATCCTCCCAATCCGCAGTACAGAGGAACCTGTCAAGTCTGGAACAAGACACCTCCCCCCTCATATTAGACCAGGTGAATTGAGAGTTAGCCAGCCCAACATCAATAAGAGCAGCCTGATGGATAAATTCGCGGAAGTCCTCAGTCTCACCAACTTGATTCTGACTACCAGTCCTTTCATCCGCATGAAGAACAACATTAAAATCTCCCGCCACACACCAAGGTCGTCCCGACGCTAGGTGATTGACCAACAGCTGATCCCAAACCTCCTTCTTTCCTTCCCTCGATTGGGGCCCATAGACAGAGGTAAAATCCCAAGAAAAGCCATGGTTCACTGATCGGAAATGAATAGAGATCGCCCACCTTCCAATTATTCTATCTTCCACCACTTCCTCCATTTCAAAAGGATTCCGCAGAATCATGATCCCCCCTGCCCTTCCTACTGCTGGAGACCAAACCCCCTGGGACAATCTTCCTCCCCCTATCTCCCGAAGGACAGTCTCCCCATCCGCCTCCAGTTTAGTCTCCTGTAAGCACAGGATATCAACCTTCCCATACCTAACCATTTCTTTAATTATCCTCCTCTTCTCCCCTCCCCCAATACCCCTAACATTCCATGAGATGATTCTCATGATGCAACTAGAACAACATCCTCCTCCCTCGTCCCCATATTCCTTTCCCCTTCATTCTCCTGCACTGTCTCCTCTACTTCTCTTCTGGTATATCCATATGGTTAAAGACATAAACTAACAAACTTGCTATACTGGTATTCGATAAATCATTAAAGAATAAAAAATTGATACAACATGCCTGAGACAAAGTAAATAGAATTTACCGATTCAAAAGCTGACGTTTACCAGGATCAGAAACACAATTTGTCCTAGTTTTGCCCTATCAATTTCTCCATCAGCTTGTAAAATGTCTTCACCAAATGCTGCCACAACCTTTCTCCAACCACGAGTTCCTTTCCTTACCACGTCCTGCAATGATGAGACTCCAGATATGAGCAACCCAATTCACTTGAAAGTGCAAGTATATTGAATTGATATGTTTTGTTGATTCAAACAGCCTCAGGCCATAATACTTTTAAAAAATGGGTTGTATGCATAACTTATTAATGCATTAAAGGATTGCTAAAGATAAGGTGGCTTTCAATCATGGACCAATCCCAAGTGCATAGGTGAGCCTACGTAGACATCAATACCTAGATATTTGAATTATCTTGACTTGGCTTCTTGTAGGTATTTTGAGTTCATATTTTGTACTAATGGAATGTACATGATTAAATGAAGCATCACGGTGAGTAGATTTGAGACATACTACTATGAATGAATACATCATATTGCAATGATTCAACAAGCAAGAAATAGTTAGTATAGAAACCTGTGGAACTGTGACACAGCCAATACCTTTTGTGGTACAATGGTAAAGATATTGAGCATTTGATATTTACCTGCCCTATCAACAGTGAAGTTCAAAGGATTATTGGCTGGTTACCAAACAATTAACAAACCAGTTGCATTTATAACAAATTAATCAGATGTGTTACTTTTAGACAAGTAAAAGGGTTTGCTTCAACACTTCAGTTGATAAGTCTAATTCTCATTCTGTATGTTGGAGCATTTGGCGAGAGTGCAATGGGAGAATCCTGAGAGAATGTGAAGACTATTTGTTTCAGGGTAGACATATCTCAAGATTTCTTTTCATTCTTGGGGGGAAAAAAATCCATACTATATCCTTATACCGATGCTCCATTTCATTTTTCAGATCGCCGAATCTGTTTTTTTCACCTCAAATTGTACAATCTCCTTTCAATTTAGCAATAAAATTTGCAGTCCATTGTGTTTTCCTTCCCCCCGGATTAGTTACAGTAGAACAAAGGATTTCTGAGATTCGACTGGAACAAAAATGTGTAAGCAAGCAAAGAACGCCAATAGTAACCCAAGAAAAAAGAAGCAAGCAAATTGTCAATGTTAAAGCAAGACACATAAGAACAAAAAGGGAGGAAGACGAGCAACAGCAAAAATAGGGAAGAAATGAGTAAGCATCATCAGCAATCAGTCAAAACATGGAATGAAAATGAAGGAAGGTCAAAGTGTTCAAGAAAAAAAGAAAGAAATTATCATCAACTAAACTCCAAAAGGTCAAAGAGATTTATAAATAATTCAAATTAATAATTTTCCGTGCAATACATAAAATCAGTGTGATATATTTTAGGGTTATATATATATATTTCCAAAATTTCTTAATACTGCAAAAAATATTATCTACTCTCATTGTGAATTCCACTGTCAACATAATAGCGGGTCTTCCCTGCATTAAAATAGAAATTTATCACCTAATCGGTTCTTCGTCTTCCTTCTCTCTCTCTCTCTCCATTCTGAACGCTGCGAAGAACACATCACGCTGTGCGACACGTCTGCCTGCAGCGTCCCAGCGCCCGCGACACGTCTTACAATTTTCATCCGACCATGATATCCTCTGCAATTTACTTCTGTGCCCAAGAAAGGATAGACACAGATTATTAAGAGCAGAGAAGGCTCCTCACTCTCTCAGGAGAGATCCTTAATTTCACACACGCACACACAAAAAGAAAGCTGTCGATTGCATGAAAAATGGGAAAGCATGTGATCGATCTGCACGTAATTATAGCATCCAGACATTTCTCCTATATATATATATAGAGGCTGTCATTTCTCAGAAGAATATGTAATGATCCATGCATGTTTTACGGGTTCATCAGAAGCTTCTAACGTATCATGCACTTTTCCTTGTTGCTTCTGCAGGGAAGATTGCAGAATATGACAAGCCCTCGAATCTTATGGAGACGGCCGACTCTGCATTCTCTAAGCTTGTGGCAGAGTATTGGCAGGTATTGATGTCTACGTAGGCTCACGTATGCACTTGGGATTGGTCCATGATTGAAAGCCACCTTATCTTTAGCAATCCTTTAATGCATTAATAAGTTATGCATACAACCCATTTTTTAAAAGTATTATGGCCTGAGGCTGTTTGAATCAACAAAACATATCAATTCAATATACTTGCACTTTCAAGTGAATTTGGGTTTGCTCATATCTGGAGTCACATCATTGCAGGATGTGGTAAGGAAAGGAACTCGTGGTTGGAGAAAGGTTGTGGCAGCATTTGGTGAAGACATTTTACAAGCTGATGGAGAAATTGATAGGGCAAAACTAGGACAAATTGTGTTTTCTGATCCTGGTAAACGTCAGCTTTTGAATCGGTAAATTCTATTTACTTTGTCTCAGGCATGTTGTATCAATTTTTTATTCTTTAATGATTTATCGAATACCAGTATAGCAAGTTTGTTAGTTTATGTCTTTAACCATATGGATATACACATCTCATCCTTGTCACTTGTTAATTTTGTAAAGCAAGAGTATGCTTCTAGACTAGTCAATAGGCTGAACTATATAATGGTACAGGTGGTCCTTGGACTTGTTATCTTTGTACATGCCTTGGGTAGATGACTAGTAGCTGATCCTGATTCTTTTTTATTTTGTATAATGGTACTTGGACTTCTTGTCTTCATACATATCTTGGATAGATGACTAGTAGCTGAGCCTGATTCTTTTTCATTTAGTATTATCTATTTATCGTTAAAAGTTGATATGAGTGCCTATTAGCTTTAATCCGTTAGTTTATTAGACATTTTGCCAGGCATAGATGGTTGTTTCTCTTACTTTTTATCATTTTATTTGGTCATCTCTGTTGGAAGCTTGTCAAAATCCTCAGAGCAGTCCCACAAGTGCATTTTAGATTTTCAGTGTTTACTTTCATTCTTGCTGGTGATATCGTTGAGTACATTTTCCATACAAAGTGGATTGTTGTTCATTTGTTGTCATCGTAGTCCGGGTTCTTTCTTGTCATCTGTAGAAAGGATGTGTAGTCATTTTCATTTGGGATCAATGTTGCTATGACAAAGCTGTCTCTCATAATCCTTTGTAGATGTAGTGGTAAGTAGAGCAATGGACATGTGTGGATGATTGTTTGCTAGAGTGGCTAGTGCTGGTTATGCCCTTTTTTAGATTCTTGGACTCATTCAACCAGGTTATGAGTGCTTTAAATTTGTCTCAAAGAGATGAAGCTTCACCATGCTTAAGTATCTCTACTTCTCAATATCTTGAAGATAGGTAGTTTCATCTATGAGGTTTGAGCACACCTTTTTCCTTTGACTGGTTTAACATTTATGTCTCTGAATGTTGTTGAGCAGTGAAACCATGTCAGTATATTGCCAGAGAAATGGCAATAAACTGTTTGACCTTATATAAATAATCATTATCTATACCAAGTTATGAACTGTCTAATTACACAGCCATCCATGCACTCTGTCACTGCATCTTTGTCGAGATGTTTATCATTTCCTTTTGTTTAGATATAACCTTTGCAATCTATTCTATATGTTTTAAACCCCCCAAAATTTCATGCTTATTTCTAATATCATTTTATGGAGGTTCTAACAAAAACTTGAAGAAGGGGTTTTACTTACTAACTTTCTGAGGTGATGCGACCTAGAAGTTATAGATATCAAGGTTACAGAAGATAATCTCAACAAGCAATAATTTGTGGCGGTAATACCTAGAATTTTTTTTTATCTCTTGCTTTCTGCTTCTGTCTTATTGTAGAAGTACTTACCCTAAGGATCCCTTACTCTGTTCTACATGGCTCTTGATTAGTAAGTTTTTACCTGGCAAGCATTGAAGTTAACTGGAAGTACATTTCTCGGCCACTACATTCCGTAATAAACTGGAGGGGGGAAAAAAATGTCATAGTACCTCTGGAATTGAACAAAATCTCTCCATTCAGTGACTCAATCATCTCAGCCACTACATTCCGTAATAAACTGGAGGGGGGAAAAAAGCTTCCGGTCCGAGGACCCAGGCCAGACTCAAATCACTCCACCTAACAGCTCCGAACCTAGAACGATGACAGGGAATACCAATCTCCACCCTCGGCAGCAGTCAAAAGAGAAAGTTCACATTAATGACATGCTTTTAATTTGTCCCTTGTAGTTTCCTACCTAGGATTTTCGAGATGCTGTTCTACAGTTCCGCCCACTTAAAAATTGTCTTCAGTCTTCAAATAACATCTAACCAACCTAACTCCTATCAAACTACCAACTGTGAACTTGTCCAAGTGATAAATCGAAACCGATGAACGAAAGTCCCGACACCCAAAATTCCTCCCATCCCTAATCTCTACTGAAGTTTCAGTACACCAACAGCCTAAAATCGAACTGCATGCACTATCACGCATTAGCCGAATAAACTCTCATCAGCGACGCAAAGGCTGCACCTGTGAGATTTCGTCACACCCAAATCCATTCCGCTTGTTTTCCACAAGAAAAAGGAAAACAAAAGGGAATTGGGAGTCTATCACAACACGGAGTGGGCAGAGGAAGCATACCCGGGCAATGACGTCAGCATCGACGACCGGTACGCCGCTGGATGTGAAAAGGTTGGAGACGGTGCTCTTCCCGGACGCAATCCCGCCCGTCAAGCCCACGATCCTCATGCTTTCCTCCTCACGCCTCGCACCGTTATTCTACGCAGATCGGAGGGAATGAACCCGGGTCAGAGGAGATGACGCGGGACAGCCGTGCAAAAACTAAAGTCGTGAACTCAAATTGATGAGGCGGCCGCGGCCGCGGTGCGTTGGTGCGTGGACGTGGGGTGCGAGCGTACAGGAAGGGCGAACGAAGAAGGTCAGACGGCCGGCGCACAGGATGCCGGAAGGCGTACGCGGGTGGAGCCGGCGCGCAAGGCTGCGCGCGGGCGCTGGGACGCTGCAGGCAGACGTGTCGCGCAGCGTGATGTGTTCTTCGCAGCGTTCTCCTTGCGCGCCGGGCGCTGGGACGCTGCAGGGCGTGACGTGTTCTTCGCAGCGTTCAGAATGGAGAGAGAGAGAGAGAAGAAGAGGAAGAACCGATTAGGTGATAAATTTCTATTTTAATGCAGGGAAGAACCGCTATTATGTTGACAGTGGAATTCACAATGAGAGTAGATAATGTTTTTTGCAGTATTAAGAAATTTTGAAAATATATATATATATAACCCTAAAATATATCACACTGATTTTATGTATTATATGAAAAATTATTAGATTTGAATTAATAAAATTTATTTTCATAATTAGTTTTTTGTCAGTACTTTTTCCTCAATTTTCTAGATCTATTCCTTTTCCTCATTTCTTCCGACTTTCCCCTAATAATTATTGGTTTGTTGGAGTAGTTTTTAGCCCCTTTTAAAATTGCATCATGACTAGTAGACACGAATATTTTCTTCTATCCATGTCATGTCTATTGGACGCCCTTTTCTCAATAACATTGCTATATCTGATAGATCAACTTGTTATTTTTGCTAGAATCTGAAATAATTTGGAAACCTAAAGAGGCGTTCATTTTGTATGACGCATTTTACCTGATCCGTGTCCTTGATGCAATTTAGTGTCATAATCCACCTCGAACTTTAAACCCTAATTCCCTATAAATACACCCTTAGCTCGTCGTTTCCAAAGGTTGGCCAGCACAGTTCCCTCTCCAATGCTCTATCCCCCTTTTCTTGTGAGTTGAGAGAGAGTTTTTCAAGGGGCGATGCCGCCAGATCTCCACCTCAAGTTTTGAAGTATTATGGGGTGTTTGGGAGCAATTTAAGAAAAGAAACTATTTCTCTCTAAAAAAATGATGTTGAGTTCGCTTTTAACTTCAAATTTAAAATCATAAAAATTTGATGTTATCTGTTTGGTAAAAATAATACAATTTTTAAAATTTATGTTGGTGTGTTTGGAGCGGGAGGGGGAGCCGCTCGGGTGGGGAAGGGCGTGGGAGGGGGGTGGTTTCGGCGGCAGGGGAGGGGGTTCGAGGGGCGCCAGGGGAGGGCGTGGTCGTAGGGGAGGGCGACGACGGGAGGGGGTCCGGTGGCAGGGGGTGGGGGGGCGCCAGAGGAGAGCAGGGGCAGGTGCCCAGGGGGAGGGGGGCGCCGGCGTGGAGATGGGGAGGGCGACGGCCGGGGGGGCGGCAGGGGAGGGCGGGGGCGGGAGTCTGGGGAGGGGTCGCAGGGGAGCGCGACAGCGGGAGGGGGGGGTTCGGCGGCAGGGGAGGGGGTTCGGGGGGCGCTGGGGGAGGCAGGGTCGTAGGGGAGGGCAACGGTGGTTCCGACGGCAGGGGGGTGGGGGGGGGGGGGGCTGGAGGAGGGTGGGGGCGGGTGCCCAAGGGGAGGGGGCGCCGACGTGAGTGTGCTTTTGTTTTAAAAACTGGTCCATCCCTGTTTTTATTTTGAAAGAGATTTACATTAGATAAAAGCTGTTCTCTAAAATAAAAAATTATTTACCAAACATGTCATTATATTTGTTCTCTTCCTTTTTTTAAATTTAAGAGAGAAAGTTGAGAAAAAAGTGCAACCAAATATCTTATTAATCGTAACACCCCGACGCGAAATATCGGAGCGGGATTACAGTTATTAAATAGTACCGAGCGAGAAATAAATAACAAATCATTACACAAATGGAAATAATACCAAAGAACCTCATATTTCATTAACAATCCATCAACTCCATTACAATCACTAATGTCTCATCAAACTTCAAGATCTAACTATTACATCAACGTATCAGAGCCAAAACTAGGGCCCAGAGTACTTTATTCAGACTCAGACTATTACATCATGACTAACTGACTCATAACTATACTAACTATCTACTAAAACATTGAGTGCAGTAATTGGTCACTCCTGAGAATCTTCCTCAATTCCATCCTCGTGAGTGTGGTTATCACCAAACTCGCTTGAAACACATTAAACAAACACATAGGATGAGCGAATAACGCCCAGTAGGACTTAATATCTCGTGTAAAACAAGCAGACTTCAAATGATTAACATTTTATCAATGCAGGATAACTAACAGGAACAAGCAAGTAACGAGAATGATCAAGTATAATCATGGCAGTAAGATCACAAGACAAGAATACCTTTACAGGTAACAAGTATGACAAGGATTTGGCCATTTCAAGATAACAAGTAAATTGCACAGCAGTGCACAAGTCACGATAACAAGTAAATCAAGTATCATGCGTTTGGTCGATCATCTTATCAACCACAAGTCAAGTATCATGTACAAGAATGTTTGTGAATTGTCTTAGATCAATCTTGCGTGTCATGCGTTAGGTGTATGCCAATCACCCTGATCATTAGACCCTCGCGAGTTATAGCCTTTCAGGTGCTCCTCCCAAGGACCAGATCGGGCCCTTATAATGTTGCCTAGCATAGTCATATTTTTATCTTAGATAATCACACAGTGGCCAAGAGAGTACCAAGAATAGATGAGAGTAGTAGATGAACTAGACGAGAGTGTAGAGAGAACGTGAACAGATAAGAGTATCGAGACAGTAGATGAGATAGGGACATTTTCGTAAAACGACGGTAACCACATGATAGTAACGGTTGCACGGCACCAGGTCGGGTACCGGCAGTCTGGTAGAAGTCACAACCACCCCCTTAGCCGTGCCGTGTACACGGGTCAGGTGGTCCGGCGTGAACTCAAGACGAGAAACAACACTAAGGCATGGATCGTACTGATCCCTAATGTGTAACGAGTTTTGGGGTACAACCAGCTCGTTGACTAAGGACGTGCGCCAAAGCCAAGAAGACTTACGGAGGTCTTGACAAGGAGTCCCTGGCCCAGTCGGGAGTATTCCCGGTGGAGAGGTGGTCCAAGTCAAGGAAAGTGTGTAGAAAACGGGTCCATCGTGCCTCGAGTGCTCGAAGGCCGAGGGAAACGATATCGGTATTTAAAATGCGCGTATAAAACGAAGACAAGTGTATTTAATAAAAAAAGAGTAATTTAGTTATTTATTTCGCTAATTTACCGAATACATTATTACGTAATTTAATATGGTCAAATGACAATTAATAATGTTATGTGTGTGCAAGTGTAAAGAAATCTTGAGGACATGATAGATCGTGCAATTGACTTTTAAATAATATATTTCATGCGATTATTAACCAATATAAAAGACCAACTTGTTACTGTTCAAACAGTGCATGATTAGGGTTAAACTTGAGTCATATAGCTTAATTGAGAAGGGCATGAGAGCAATTTCATGTTCTGGCCTAAGTCCTAAATCGCGACGGGCGCTCGGGCGCGACCCGCAGACCGGCCGGCCTGGCTCGGACCAGGAAGGAATGCGGTAGCAAGGCCCGCCGCGTTCAAGACGTGACCTGGCGGCCGACCGCGACCCTCCTATTATCGCGGCGTATCGCGTCGCCGCGATATCAGGGATGGTCCGGGTTTTTCCCCTTTTTTCAGGGTTGATACTGGATGACACATGGCTCTTATAAATTCAATATAAAATTATATAATGACCAAAAAATCACAAATCTAGTTTCAAATGAAAGTAGACACATACATCTATCAGCATGCACGATTAATTTGAATTTAGACAAAATTTAGGCATGCTTTGAACTAGTTAAATCCAGACAACTTAAACAGGCGCAGTCAGGGTTCAACGAATTTATTGGAGATGAATACATGATGAAAAATTATGAAACTAGAGGCGTTTGAAAGCTAACACAAATTAGTATTTTAGAGAATTTTATCATGATATAGGATCAAGTATGTACGGAGTTTAAGGGTAAACTTGAAGGGTCGAGTACAAGCAACAGATAGGGATTCAAATATTTAATTCTCCCTCATGGGAGATCGAAATCTAGCAAGACTAGGGGTGTTTGAAAAATAATAAGATACAGTATACACGAGAATTTTCTCATGGCATGAAAACAAGTATATGCGGGGAATTAGAGAAAACATGAGATTCAGGTTCATGGTAATAGAAAGATTTCACGATTTAAATTCGCCCAACTGGATGAGCGAAATGCAACCAGACAGAGGGTTTTTGAAGAGGATCATGAATTCTACCTAAGGTAATTATTTCACGATTTTAGCTTGAGAGATTGCCTACCTTTTTCGTGTAGCAATAAAACTCTAGTTTGGATGACGAAAATCCGAAAACCCTTCTTGTTCTAGCCTCCTCCTCCTTGCTCCTTTGTCTCCAGCCCTTCTCCTCGTTCTCCAGAGTTCCAGCCACAAAAATGGGTTGCTAAGGATGAGTTTTTTGGTGTATATGGCCAACTATAGGAGTCCTAGCCATTATAAGAGTCCTCCTTTTCATTAAACTCCAAATTTTCTTCTTTATCTCTCACTTTCTCTTATTTATCCACCTAATGGGTAGAGAAGAGAGTTTAAATTCGTGGCCAAAGGGTTAGGGTGGTGTAAGGACTCTTATTTAAGATATATATGAGTTATTTAGCATTTATCTTAACTCTTTCCCATTTATTTAATTAATTAGGTACGAATTTTACCTATTTACCTCTCATTCCATGATGGGCTATCCCTATTTGGGCCCATTCCATTGGGTTTGAGTTATTAGAGTAACCAATTAATAATTTAGCTTAATGGGTATTATTTTAATTTCTTTTTATTCCATGTATTCTCCCTTTATTCCAATTAAATCTATTTATTTCACTTATTTAAATAAAAAAAATTTATTTATTAATATTTAAAAATTGAGGGTGCTACATTAACACTCTCCACAACAGTAGCACCATCATGAGATCCATCATCGAGGGGTTCTCTCCTATCCACTTCAAGCTCCATGCCCCATCCATGGGAAAGTCACCTCTCTCCCTTCTTTTGTTTTACTTCATTGTTTATTCTTCAATCCCATCAATTCACCATCTTGCTCCCACGAGAGTGCTCTCCCTTTTGTTCCCACATGAGCATCTTCTCTTAATCTCACAACACCCACACTCTCTTCATATTTTTGATGCATGCACACACCCACCAATCATAGGGGTTTAAAAAGTCATAAAAGATGTGTTCTTTTCCATGATCTCTATGTTTACTTGAGAATTGATTATACACAACTTGACTAGATTCGTATTCTCTTTGTTGTGTTTTTCTTTTAAGGGTAATCAAAGAAACCCTCTACGTTGGCCGACTAATTCTAAAAGAAGGAGTGGATCACACTTGCATACTCTCACGGGTATTATCTGCGATCAATTCCTCTATTTCCTACAAGGCTCGTTTGTCTCTGACATTCCACTTCAATTCTAACGTCGTGTGCTTTGTTTATCGTTTATTCTTGTTATTTTATTTTCATCTTTCGTTTTGATTTTTCACAATCCACATCTCTCTCTCTCTCTCTCTCTCTCTCTCTCTCTCTCTCTCTCTCTCTCTCTCATCATTTTATTTCATTCATTTAACCCAACTATAATTGACTTAAGAGGACAAAAAGATTAACATATCTATATAACTTTCTCAAAAAAAAAAAATCTCTGTGCTAATATCAAAAAGATGAAATTGTTGAATGCTTCTTCCAAAGATCGAACGCCTTTCCAATAAATGGAATTTTGATTTGTCAAGGTGAAATAATTAGTAGCTGAACAGACACGTACAGTTTTGCTGTTCATGAAGGCTTAAATTTATCTACTTTATTAAGAAGTATGTCCGAGGAAAATGATCATAAGCTCAAGAAGTACTCTTTTTAGCAGAGTAGTAGTTCCTGGTCATCCCATATTGTTATTCTGCATGTTCAATATGTCAGTTTCTCCCTTAGATGAACAGAGAAAATTAAGGAGATGAAATATGGCAAGGACCCTGTGCACAAAGTGAAAAAAAAAAAGGGAAAAAAAGGTAATTTTATTTTCCTTCTTCCCTGTGGAAGTTTCCCTAGTGGGCTACAAGGGATCTAAGATGAGTTCCTACTGCAGTTGAGATTCAGGATGGTTTGTACTTCTTCGGGATTAGAAGAGAAGGTCAGCTGTAGCTGGATGTGTAAGGGTCTTTATGGGGGACAGAATCCTTGTATAGTGAAATCTCAAGTTGTTGTTTGGAGACTGGATGTAAGACTCCTTGGGATAAGAGGTCCGAACCAGGATAAAATATCTTGTGTTTGTGTATTTGTGTGTTTGTTGTCTTGATTATCACTAACACTAACCATCATTCTTAGTGTTCTCTGTTAAATTTTTGTCAACATGTTTTAGGCAGCGTTTAGAATGGTTTTTGAAGAAGTCAAAATCGCCCAAATTAGCTTTTGCCTAGTCACATCAGTACGGAGGAGATTCCCGTATTGTTCCGTGCTGGGCGAGCGAAGGGGTGGAGAAAAAAAAAAAACAAACTGTGTTTCACTGCCATACACATCCCGTGGGAATTTTTCAAAAGCGGCATGAAGGCCGCTTTTGCAAAACTGGGGAGAGACAATGCGCTGTGTCCTTCTCTCTCCTATTTGAGAAATCGGTATCGCGCAAACACCAAGGACGAACGTAAACATTTGGAAATAGTCTTGATTGTGTCAGAGATTTCAAATTTGAAAATATTTTCTAACGCGTCTCCAAACGACGCCTTAATCTAAAAAGATTTTTAGAATCTCATTCACCCCTCCTCTGGACTTGCTAGCTGGGCAACAGAATAGAATCATAAATAGCATGATACAACCATATGCATCAAGACACAACCATAAGTATGAGGACACAACCATAAATGCAAGGACCTAGTCATAAGTAACAAAAATACAACCACACATACTAGAATACAACCTTACGTATGGAATACAATTATAAATACAAAATATAACTAAAAGCACATAAATACAATCATAAGCACCATAGTAGAACCATAAGTAGTAGGATATAGCTATATGCACATGAATATATTCATGCATACCATTATACAGCCATAAACGCCATAATATACCTACAAGCACCAAGATGTAACTATAAGCACTACATACAACTATGCACACATTAGAATAAAACCAAAAGCACTAGTATAAAATCTCGAAGTATTAAGAAACAACCATAAAGTATAAGAATATAACCATATATGACTACAAGTCTAAACACCAAGATACAACCATCGTAATACAATCATATGTACTAAGATACAACGATAGGCACTAAGATATAACCACAAAGACTTAAATGCAACTATAAGCATCAAAATATGACTAAAAGCTCTAAAATACAACTATATATACTTGAATACAAACATAAATATGTGAACATAATCATAAGCATCACAATACAACCACAATCATCTAGAGGTAATGATAAGCAAGAAGTACAATAATAAGTATCAAGACAACCATAAGCACTAGGATATAATTATAAGTACAAGAATACAACCATAATTACCAAGGTACAATGTCTAAATACAATCATTGGTACAATAATACAGCCATAAGCATTAGAATATAATTATAAGCACAAAGATACTAACATGCACTCTTAAGACACTGATAAGGACTAGAATACTAGACCAAAATATAACCATCAACATCAAGATACAACCATAAATACTAGTATACATGGTATACACATTATATTTCAATCATAAGTATGTGAATACAACTGTAAGCATATAAATAAAGCCATAAGCACATACACATGATCATAGAAATACAACCATAAGGAAATAAATACAGCCATAAACAGACAAATATAAGTACGCACATATATATAATCATAAGTACATATATATAACCATATATGTGACCATTAACATATATATACAGCCATAAGTGTATAGGTAAAAAGAGGCATATGTTATACAAACATAAGCACATATATGAAAGGGAAATCTTGAGTCCTTTTCTCCTGCTAACCCAACCATGATTGCACCAATCTAACAAAAACAAATGACAAATGCATTTTTCTGATGACTTCAAGATTGTGTGGTATATATAACTTTCTTTATTTTTACTAAATTACAATTGCAACAATTAGGCACCTAATTTTGAGTGATATATTATGTAATATCTTCATGTATTAGCAATTGTAATGAACAGATGATTTCCATTTTCTGGAACAGACGCGCAATAGTGCGCTAGTTATTAACAAAACGTGTGCTAAGGTTCTTATGTCTTTCTCACTTCCAGCTCCCCCCCCCCAGTCGGGAGTGAAGGGGACTGCCGGTGGTCATGTGATCTGCCTTCCCGCGTAGCATGAAATCAGAAGTACCCCCGGCAGCGAAAACAGCTCCGACATGGATGACGAGGACCTGAAAACAATGCATAACATCTGGGTAGGCCGGACCCGCAGAACCACAGTGCTAACCATGGACTCCGATGGGGAGTATGCGGACTTCTCGGACTGAATGCTATGTGTTTCGCCCCCCGCTGATTTCTGATTTGTTTGTTTGGACGGATACACCATGTGCTTGGGAGCCCTCTGCGTAGTGTGCCCTTACCTAGTGCCCCGGTATCATGTAATCCTGTACTTTCCTTTATGCTTTCAGCAATATATAAAATAAAAAAACACCGATATTGACAGTGGAGGTTCACTCATTGTCATATCAATTAAAAAAAAAATTGGTAAAGTGCACAGGCAGACAGAGAGAGAATATGGAAATAAAAAAAGATGATGTTGTTCGTAATCTGGATGAGAAATCACTTCGAAAAGGCGATCAAAATTAATTAATTTGATTTGATTTATTTAATTATTAATCATTAGCAACTGTTATACACCACTAGTAACCTGTTAGAAACAAACTCAAAAAGCTTCGATCCGAAATAAATTGAAAGACATAACCTTGAACTTTTAAATTAGTTAAATGTGGTTGTAATTTGCAATCCCTCAAATTTGGGAGTTAGTCAAATCTGGACTTTCGTGCTTAGATTCTGCATTGTAGTCTAACAAAAGAATGAAGGGAGGCGACATTGATTTAGCTCAGTAATACACAACCTCAAGAAGAAAGGAACAGACAGCTGTGATTTCTCTCTCTTTCACTAAACTATAGATTCCGAGTTCCAAATGACAAGAAGTAGGAATTCTTTCCAGATCCCAGGGGAAGAATGGGACAAGAAAGAGAAGCAAAACCGAGCTTCAGATGTATGAACATAATATATTAGAATCTGTCCCGAGAACAGCAGTGGGAGTTGCCACATGAACAATCCCGTGGAGAAAAAATCAAATGAAAAATTATTGTAAAAAAACGTTTTTTTATACAAAATTGGCATACAGGTGGGCCAACATATATGACACAATCAAATGCCAAACTCTAAAAAATCTGGCAATCTTCTCGCCTCCAGGGTCCTTTCATGGTTCGGCCACTATTATGCACTCCTGGGTTGAAATCTGGAGACAACAAATAGGAATTCGGGGCCTTTTCTTTCCCAAAAGAACGCCATTAGTCTATCCCTTTTGCGTTCTTAAGCACCTGTCTCCCAGAGTATTAAGAAAGCCCATCAAGAAAAGCTGGTAATCCAGATTGATTCGTGCAATATATTATAACATTTTTTTCATGAATCATGATCGCCTTGCACCATCAAAGTAATGCGTTTAGCACTGTCCGCGCGAAGGCTATCACCTTTAAATCCCATCTGGAAAGTGAAATCATGTATTCAAATACCTTAACCGTCATCTAGTTTCAAAGTGCTAACAATCGGCAAAAGAAGTCAAGCATTACCTCATTCTGGCCGCCATCTGGGGCAAACCACCGCAACAGGATTCCGACGGCAGGAATAAGTTTAAAAAGCAACGGAGTGGTTACCTGCACATGCAGTTTCCCTAGTAAGTGATCACAACAGTATGTACGACTGAGGGGGTAAGTCACAGAAAAGGACAGAGCTACTCTACATATCCATCAGCACAAGATGAGAGCAAATTATTACATTTAAATCCTCTGCATATATATATATACATTTAGAAGAGTAATTTTTCTGCAAGATCACTCAGCAAAAGCAGATGTCTTTTCATGTTAAGAGTATCTTATATGCTTACAAGAAGAGAGGATAGCTTAAGAGGGGAGATAAGCATGTCAGTCTATTAATTATATCTCTACTGACAGTTTCTTTGGTACGATTAAGGAAATTGAAGCTAACCAATTGGGAAAGGCCATACTACCTTTTGGGTAAACTGACATCAAAACTGTAACCACAATTGGGGATAGGAAAGATGAAAAGGTAGAATTACTTATCGTCAGCTTTAACCATATAATTGGGGATAAATTGGGCCCTTCTCATTCCTTTTCTCACCAACTTCATGAGCTTACCAGGCTGATCGGCAAATATAAGTCCCCATTTCTTATTATCCCATTCCAATCAGTAGGGGTGTCAATAGATCCCTCATACTCTGAAAATCCAACCCCAATCTGGAATTAAAATCAGATCGGTTTTTTTATCCAAAATTGACCATGCCTTTGGATTGGTGCCAAACACCCGATCCGCAGAGAGAAATGACTCCCATCTCCTAGACTCCCGGTTCTGTTCCCATCTTCAGTCCCACTTCAACCTAGGGCCTTTTCCCTCCTTGGCGGCAGTATTGCTCTCCCTCGTCATTGGCGACCACGGTGCCATCTCCCTTTGATCGGAGGTGGCGACGACTCTTCAGAATAGGGCCTGCTACCAGAATGAAGAAAGACCTCTGCTGTTGCTTGTGTTCGGCGAGCTAAAGAGGTAATCCCTGTTGTCACATCTGTCTTTCTACCTGAGGTTTGATGCTGATGGATACCATGGGGAGCAGGATAGGGTTGGAGGTGAGGATGCTCGAGGGAGATGTCGGCATCCTTCTGAGGAAGCAAGGCTGGGCGGGCTCGAGGTTGAAGAGGAAGAGGAGCAAGATGAGGATGAGTCCACGGCTTGCGGAAGCAGGCTTTCGGTCATGGAGGGGTTGGCGGAGCTGTCGATGTACCAGTCTTCCTCGAAAATGGGATTCAGCCAGATGAGCCCACCCGGCTCACCGTTGATGGCGGCGGCACCCTCTTTCCCTGGCGCCGCCCACAGCCCGTCCCTCCATCCACCCAACACCATTAACATCAACTTTGGAGAGCATTTTCCCCCGCCCTCTTCAACACTGCTACAATAGCATCCCCTTACTCTCGTTGCTGCTCCAACTTCTGCAAAAAAAAGATAGAGAGAGTGCAGAAGGGAGACATAAAGGAAGAGGACCGAAAGGGGAGGAAGGAAACCGAAAGGGGAAGAAGGAATGATGGGAATTTGAAAGCTTTGCCCTCTTGTATGATGCCTGGCACTGCCAGGTTTCAGCAGCGGCTCTCCATCTGGAAGAAAGAGGAGAGGGTGAGGGCGACAGGTGGGAGTGGGAGGTTTGAACGTTCCATTACTGGCAGATGTGTGGACAAAGAAGTTAAAAAAAAATGCTTTTTCTATCTATACTGCATCATGTGTGGATCATTACTTGAGATTGAAGTGAAAACAAATTATTTAGACAATTAAGAGAGAGATAGGAAGTGCAGTAAAAAAAATAAAAAATGAACATGGTGCTCAGGTTGTAACACATAGGACTTGCCAGAGAGGAAATCAAACAGGTTTCAATCAACCTGTTTTATTAGGCCAGATACACTAAGAAATCGAGTTTGGATCTTGACCCAGATCCGAACTTTTATTTTGGGACATGACCGAACCCGGATCCAAAATATGCCCAAATTTCGAATCTGGGTCGGATCCGGATCATGTCCTCTCAGATCCGGGTTCAGATCGCCAAGGATCTGACCCGGATCCAACCTGTTGACAGGGATACCAATCAGGGGCTTAGTTTTAAAGATTCATTCTAGCTGCACCCTCAGTTTGTTACAAACCATTTGGAATTTGTTATATGTATGTAAACACAAAATAAAACTTAGTCCGAAATAAGAGAGAAAAGGAGCCCAACAAGATACCAGACTCAGAGCTGTTGTGCCAAGAAGCAAAAGGTAGAGCTTTCCCTGTCAAGAAAATGAAAAAAATGACAGTCAGATATCAAATTGGAGTAAAGTCAGAAAAGGTAAAACCTCTGAATCTTTAGGTGCACACATTGTGCATATTCCAATAAAATAGTCTAATATCTGATTTCAGTAACATTTTTAGTAACTACATTGAATTGTCATGCAAGGGGGGGGGGGTCATTAAACCACAGAAAATCCAAAAGAAGTTAAAACCCTCAGGGGATCTTTAGAAATTTACAAAAAATATAATTAGCATTCAGCAAAAGACCTAATACCACTAATTAGAGAACGAGAGATTAAAAAAAGGACATAAACAAGTTCTGATGCCAATCTGCCAATTAATGTTGTCATCATCACCATAATCCAAGCATTCTTCCATTTATTTCAAGTCCGCTACAATGATACCCATCCAACTAATTCATCTGCCTCACTAGTATCATCATCATCATCATCAGAGCCTTATCCATTATCTGGGGTCGGCTATATGAATTCTTTTCCGCCACAAATTTCTATCAAGTGCTATAGTCGTGTTTCAACTCAAGAAATCCAAGTCTTTCCTAATAGCATTGCTCCATCTCATTTTAGATCTTCCCCTAGCTCTTTTACTGGTATCCACTAAAATTTTATCACATCTTTTAACCGGCGCCAAGTTAGGGCGACGGTGCACGTGCCCAAACCACCTAAGTCTATTTTCTCTCATTTTTCTATCAATCGGAGCTATCCCCAAATCCTCACGGAAGCGCTCATTCCTAATCTTACCTTTCTTGGTCTTACCACGCATCCACCTCAGCATCCTCATCTCCGCCACACACATTTTGTTAATATATTCCTTTCGCACTGCCCAACACTCGGTACCATATAATAATGCAGGTTTCACTGTCATTCTATAAAACTTTCCTTTAAGTTTCACTGGCATACGACGATCGCAAAAGACTCCTGATGCATTTCTCTATTTTTGCCAACCTACTTTAATCCTGGTATCTGCCTCACTAGTATGCACATCTAAATTTGTTATTCTATGACAGCACAGTCTATACTTGAATGTCGACTTTGGCAGGTGGATGAAAGGAACTATTTCATTGAGAATTGCATATGTGAATTCAAATGGCAAGTGGAAGTCATTACAGAGGCACCAGAAGAATTAGAAAAATGCATCCATGTAATAGACAACTAATTAGAGAAAAAAAGCCAACACCACAATATGGATTACCAGATGTAAAATGATTATTACTTGTTTACTCCCAGCACTACAAGTCATGTAAGTAATCTTGATCATTGTGGCCCCATCAAATTACAAAGAAAAGGTCGGAAATGGTAAAAAAGTTGTCCTAATAATCAAAGCCTTCATGGACTCATCAACTATGATCCATTGAATGGGCCATCAAAACTATAAATCTGCATAAAATAGTGTTCAGATAAACCTGCAAGATACACACAGATTTCACTTGAAACAACCTGACATTTGACACTGAAGGTCGAAGAACATCCAACTCCAAACCAATCTGGCAATGAATGCAGAGTCCAACTTTCATAAATCCATAGCTTGAGCACACAAAATCAATGTGGAACTTAACAGAAGAAAACCAGACTACAGGCACTCAAGTAATTAACATGCAGTAAATAATCAAATGGTGATTCATCAAAACTTGTTCAGGCTTTAATAATTCAGGTAACAGATGAAGCAAGCCTGCCAAGAAAGATGACCTTTTAATCATTTGCACTCGATCTATTCACTTAAAGTTTTACAAATATTAAAATGTACCACAGTGGAACAATAACCTTGATGCACATTTCAAGAACGATAAACTTCAAGCATGTCAGAAATGAAAGGTAATGTCATCATTGTCATGTTGGATAATCTGTACCTCAACCAGATGCAGATTCGAGGCACGACTTAGAAGAACAAATGCAAACTCCCCGATCTGTGCCAGGGACATACCAACCTAGAGAAACAAAGCAGAAGATTTCCCATTACAATAAATATGATGCACCCAAAATGCATAACATAAAGATGAGAAAGCACAGACATACAAGAAGTGAAGTCTTGTTTGTATAGCCAAACCCCTTGACAACAGTGGTGATTACCAATGTCTTCACAGTAACCACCAAAATAACAGCTGCCAATAGAATATCCACATGGTTCCAGAGGAAATGAACATGGATTAACATTCCAATGCTAGCAAGGAAAAGAGCAGCAAAGAAGTTATGAATGGGCTCGATCTGCAAAGGAGGAAAATATGAAATAAGAGTTGATATGATGAATTCACAGATATGAAAAGCCAGATCTTGGTCCCTTTTCAAGAAAAGTAGTCCACAATATTTGTAACAAATTATTTCATGAATATAATGCACAATAAGGTAGTCTCAAAACAACAAGCAATGGCATTGAGAAATCTTAAAACTGAAAAACTATAAAAGCCTAACCAGACAAACATGACCAAAGTGCTGGTGCTGCAGAATATATGCGCACCGTAAGTTAAAACAGTAGACCAGTCACCCTTTAAATTGCAAAGCATTATTAATTTAATGACAAAACAAGATGAACATAAAATAATGTTTCCGAATGCAAGTGAATAGAGAACTGATATGGGATTGTAGATATTGCAATTTTAGCAATAGAATGACCAACAATGGGAACAAATGTAATCCAAGGGATGATGCCTCTAACTGAAAAGAAGATCAAAAAATGGGCCAAGGTATGGTCTAAAAATTTGTAAGTCCGCTCTTATGCACAAGATAAGTGACTTGGCATTTAAAATGATGATGGAATGAGGACAAAGGACTGTGAATAGAACTTCCAGGACCTTATACCCCAGATAAATGCCAATGGAAAAACAAGTGTTTTTCTTTTAAATTCCCATTAAATGTTCTAGGAAGGGAATTCATTGCTAATAGTTTCATATATAACTTGAGTAACCCATGATGTTCCTGAATCCTGGACCAAAAATAACTAAAACGGCAGTTTCATTTCACAAGAAAAAACTCTATCAGGTTTCAGTAAGAAAAGTGAATAAAGTAATGAGAGACTTCAGCCTAAAACAGGCAATGGGATTTCTCCATTTCAAAGGAAAGTTGTAATCAATATCCATTGAACTGTTACTGAAATCTGAAAAGGCTGAAGAACAATAAAAACAAGTAATCCCCCTTTTTACTGGTGCACTTGCTAAGTCAATGAAACCCTTCTTCCCGATGTTATCAAAGGCGACTGAGGTGGTCTCCTAGGCCATGAAGCCAGGCAAGGCAGCCCTTGCCTCGTTCAGGACCAGGCCTCAGTCGCTACCTTCTTTGCCCCTGTTCAGCCCACAAAGAGGCCCATTTAAGCTAGTAACGTTCACTTTTATTATCATTTAGTGTATTTATATGTATAAGTGTGAATTTATTTACTTGCAATTTAGTTTGTTAAACTTTACATATGGCAATGAATGGATTTAGTGAGTTATACAATAATTTGGCACATAGAAATGAATAATTATATGAAGTATATCTGTTTTATGCATCCATTTAGGTGATATTTATATGTCTATTGATTTTATGAATGTATTATTTAGGGAAAATTTCATATAAACCCCTACTATGTTTTTATTACAAAGAAACCAGGCTTACCTGGCTATTATCTTACAAGCCACTGTTATATTACATCAGTTTCAAAATGCCACTGTGGTAAACATCCGTCCGTGAGGATCTGAAGAGAATATTCACAAAAAATGGTCAAATCTAACCAGACAGTGTGAATAGTCATTAAAATGTACTAAATGCCCACAATGACTCCGTCACGATGGTACACATTTCCCTCCTGCAGCGCCTTAGTCTTAGCCTGCTCCAGGGTCCTGTACCCAACCAACCTCACCATGGCATGTGCTGGGTTCAGGAGCAGTGCCAGCCTGAAGTCGGAGATGCAGGGGCCACCATTCTTGTCCAGGAGGAAGTTGGAGGATTTGATGTTGCCATGGGAATCCTCACTGCACAATACTGCCAGTGGATCTAGGCAAGGCTGTGGATGGTGCCCATCACCAGGCTGAATCTCATTGTCCAGTCCAAGGGCATCCTTCATGGCTGGCCCCAGCTCCCTGCAGCGCACATGCAGACGTTGTGCAGCTGAGTATATGTGTGTGTAGGCGGCATATGTAGGAAGTACATATGTAAATACATATACACATTCAGAGAGAGAGAGAGAGAGGTGACGATGATGAACCAGCAAGCACACCTGGGGCTTCAGCACTTCAGCCATGCTCACTCCCTACGGCTTTTGGCAATGCAGTACCATGGCAAAGCCATGTGCAGCACCTGCAACTCCTGGTCGAGACAGCCTATGACTGCGCATCTTGCCGCTACTTCCACAACAACACATGCACCCACATGCCTTGGGTGATCCAGCACCCAGGACACCTGGACCACACCCTCGCCCTCCGCGCCATGCCAACCTTTGCCGTCGACGACTCCTTTTCGACGCTTGCACAAGGTGCATCACATCCTTCTACTTCCAATGCACCGAGTGCCAGCTTGTCCTCCATGTTTCATGCGCCAATGCTCTGCTTCAGGTGCACTACCACTCTCACTAGCATCCATGCATCCCTGTGCCATTTTTTTTTTTTTTTTTTTGGGGGGGGGGGGGAGAGAAAGAGAAAGAGAGAGAGGTGGAGAGAGGAAGCTCACCATGGATGAGGGAGAAGAGGGTGGAGATAGTCGTAGACGAGGAGCTTCTCTTGCTTGGCATAGTAGTAGGTGTGAAGGTGGACGAGGTTGGGGTGGCGAAGGCAGCCCACCACATCCAAGTACCCCTCGAACTCCTTCCAACCGCAGGGCATCTTTGGGTCGCTTCACTACCACCATGCACCTGTCTTCCAGCACTGGCAGGTACATTGTCCCCAACCTTTCCTTGCCTAGCATCTCCACCTATGCCGATCCTTCAGTTTGAACCACTGACACTTAGGTTGGCGAGGGTGTCAATGCTGAGGATGAGGCCGGTGGCAGGAATCTCACTGGAGAGGTTGTTGTGGGATAGGCAAAGAAGCTTGAGGTTGAGGAAGGGGATGACGAGCACCAGGGTCCTGTTGAGACTACATATAGAAAACCTTTTTAGCGTAAGTTACACATTTCTAACCTAACCTCATTTTAGCCTAACCCTAACTAAGTGTAGTGTTGATGACATTTTTGAAATCAATGTAACATAATAGTGGTTTGTAGAATAACAGTCAGTTAAGCCTGATTTCTTCATAATAAAAAAACAGTAGGGGCTTCTATGAAATTTTCCCTATTATTTAAAAGTTTATCGCCTCAATCGCCTAGGCCATTGCTTAGGCATTTGAGGTTGAGGCGACCCCCTTGGTCCCCTTGGGCCTTGGCCACCTCTTGTCTCTGACAACATTAGCTTCTCCCAAGAGGTTTCAAATCAATGTTTTAAAAAGGACTAGGTGGTTCATGTTGGATGAACACCCCATTGACTAGTCGAGTGACTAAGCAGTGAGTCTGGTGCCTCAAGTCTGAGCCGGTTGTTTTTTCAGGATATTTTTTTTAAATCTCTTATGCATGTCTCTTGCTAATTGATAATGTTGAGAGGATATACATCTCATATCTAAAGACATAAGCATCATGAAAATAATATGATCGAATTAAAGACTTGATTTAAAGCCCCCAGGATTGAAGTGGACTCGGAGTCCTGTTCATAGAAGGCCAATCACATGTAGTTAGCAATTGGAGAAAGGAAAAGACAAAGGATAACCAGATTACAGTCAAACATGTAACTTTAACAGGGGAAGTCATTAACATAAATAAAACATGATAATTAAATACTGCAGACATAGTCCGAGTTGGCATCGACCTAGACAGCTACAGGCCCCTGAGTTGACTAATCAGCCTGCCTAGTCACTTGTGCAGCCGACTTTGTTAATCACGGGTAGAAATAACATCCAAATTCTACATTTGAAAAATAAATGCTCAGAAGAAAGTGCAAGGCAGGAAACCTTTTTGGGCTATGACTAACTTTCCAACCTCCCAAGAAACTCCTAGTAAACTTACAAACTAATATCATCATCAGACAGTTTTGCAAGTAGAATTACCTCCAACTCTATCTAGGAATCAGGAATTCATAGCATACCAAAAATAAAACCAAATTAAATGGACTCCAACTAGAAATGCTAGTACAGAATAGAACCAAACGCAAAACCAATTAGCATAGGACTTAACCAAAAAGAAAATATACAGGCAGCAAACAGATGAAGCCTTCTTTGATGCTTCAGGAGATTGCACTGAGATCATGAGAATTTGTATAAAACTCAATGCACTATACAGAATGTATCCAGGGTATTATTAGAAAACATTGTAATTAAACATACAAATGTAAGATTTTATTCTAGTGGCAACTAGCAAGAAATAAAAAATGTGAACTTACTTGTTCAAGGGTATGCTGTGAAAGATCGGTTGTAGAAATCATCACCCCAGCAGCAAATGAGCCCAATTCAAGGCTCAGTCCCAGCTTGTCACTACACTGATATAACGAGAGATCTCCAGATTAGAGATTTATTTTTATGCATGATGTAGAAAATAGGTGTTCTTGATATAATATATAAAGGCAACATGTCCTGTCCATCTCATTGGCAATGTTTCTTAAATATGTCATGAACTTGAAGACAATGCGATGGTACCAGCCCATCAAATTGGTCATGGAAAACTACTACCTAGTTTCCATATAGGTGGAAGGACCTTTAAGACTTTAGCAACTAAGTAAATTCAATGTGTGGTTGGGTTTTGGAGATGCCACAAATACAAAAAAGGAGAAAGAACAACTTATAGTGAATAACTATGACATGCATAACTAAAGATGTAAGATATGCCCCCCACAAAACTGTGTATAATCAATGCTTAAGATATTGATAATTTTTTTTTTTTTAAGTGGATAGTACAACTGATATTATAAAAGGAAAAAAGGTGTACATGTAAAGGGGGTAGCTCCCAAAACTCCCCAAAGATAAAAGATCGCAAGCCGAAGCCTACCATGGGAGCAAAGAAAAGAAAAACCATATCACCCTCAGCAAATCACACCCAACAGCCCCAAAGACAAAAACCACACCCAACAGACCCAAGACAAAAAACACTCTTCTGCTATGAAACCCACGCACATCATATAGCTTTCAATAAACAAAAAAATGCACAAAGGAAAAGTTAAACAACCCTCCACAACACCTCCTAGCTTCATAAATCACATATGCTTCAATTCTTCGAAAGTCCTTTCTTGCCCGCCGCATCAGACGTCGTCTTCCTAGCAATATCTGCCAACCACCTATGCTTGATCACCAGCTAAGTGGACTTCTTAGTCCATGCCTTCGCCCGAGACACCAATCAATCTAACAGTTTTGTTCGCCTGTGTTTCCATATAATTCTTAATTTGGACAATATATCCATAACTTCCCATTGGCGAGACTTCCATTATCCACTAAAATAAATTCCTCCCCTTGAAAAGCTTCCTCTACATGTTCCATCGCCACATGCAAATCCTCCGACATCGGAGGCGAGGCAGGAAGAGCTAAGGCCAATACAGCCTCCTCTTCTGACCTGACATTTTCCTCTAACACAGGGGCAGGAAGGTGAGAGACAGAGATTTCCAAGAAGAGATCCTCAGATAGAAATGCAAAGGGAAGAAGGGCATTTTCCTCCTCCCCACTGCAGCACTCAATACCTCCTCCATGTCCCTCGCAGTCCCCAAAGCCACCTCTGTTAGACTCACAGCCAGCCTCCTCCTCCCCACTACGGCATCCATTGCTTCCAACAACCCCACACAATCGTCGGAGCCCTCTCTGCTGCCCTGACGCCCAGCCTCCACAGAACGGGTTGCTTGGTGTACCGTGGGAGCCTCTGTGATCTCCGTCAACTTGCGATTGCCAAAGCCGCTTCCACCATCCTCACGGCCAACCTGCACTGAAGGGCCCATGGGAGCCATCCGGATCTCCGAGTAAGAAGCCGAAGCCGTGTCCTTGCGAAGTTGACAATGCCTCAACTGCTCATTCGACTGGGCCATGCACCTCCACAGTCTACCCTCACCTGTGTTCGAGTAAGACCCACTGCCGCTGACAAAAGGTGGGGAAAGGGCCAGTCACCACGATACCTGATCCACCCAGAGAGTTGTGGGAGAGCGATGCCTCTTGATCGTCGTCGGCTGGCTGTAGGAGAGGTGAGGGTTCACTACAGGCCAGACTCAAAACCCCTTGGCCCCTCGCATCGCTACCGCCCTGTGCCCCCCCCCACCCCCTTCAGCTCGGGATCAAGCGGGCTGGCGTCGCACCGAGGTCGTGCTGCTGTGACAGAGGAGGCCCACCATGGCTACAGCTTGGGCAAGGAAGACAACACCCGACGGGTTTGTGAGACCCACCAAGCCCAGATCCGACGTTTAAGTCTGGGTCTTGAGCCGGACCCGAAGAGCATCCGCCCCACCTCCTTAAGACTTGCCAACCCTCGGTTCAAACAGACCCACAGCACAAATCCGGCCCACGGTGAGACTAGGTCGTTCGCCCACCGCAGAACCAAGGGAAAGAAGGACCTTGTCCGGTCCAGCGAACAGCTCACCCGCCTCCTTAGACCATGGTGCATTCCCCTGGGCAAGACGATCGGAAATCAAATTGCCCGACCCATTAATCGTCTTCCTCCTCCAGCCTAGATGGGCAAAACTCTAATCCGCTAGCCACTGCCTTCCTCTACTGCCCCACCGATCTGTTGGAAGCCCTCACTGCAAACTTGATCCCCCCGACATCGACAAGGAGGATGGGGGGAATCAGATAGGGGGACTCCGCCAAGACGACTGCCTCCAAGCATATCATCCTCCCCTTCGGGACCAGACACAGGGTTCCTGGCATTAACTTCCCAAACCTCTGGACAAGAAACGCATAGCCTTCCTCATCACACAGCGAGAGCGGCACACCCACTAGCTACACACGCAACTCCTTCTTGCTTGGCAAGGGGTAGGTCCCCTTCTCAATCGACCACGACTGTACCTTGAGGACTGAATCTCCACAGATGAGGACTCAGGAGGACACCACTCCATTTGCCGCTTCGGCGCAGGAGCTGATGGCCATCCAACCATCTTTGAGAACTCACTTTAGCACCCATGGGCCTCCTCGTGGCCACCTCTCCTGCAACAAGGCTTTCACAACTTCCTTGTCCATTCCCCCTAAAACCAACAAGATCCAGAGACACCTCCTGAGCTAGGCCTCCATTCCTGCCCAAGAAAACACTCCGGCATGCACTGCCTCTCCCGATACTGCAGGAGAGGTCGGAGCTGGCTTCACGATCTCCACCACCTCCGCATAGGGAACAGGTCTTTGGATCTCGACAACGCTCTCCGTCCTAGTTTGACCAAGAAACACCTCACACGTGTGCCGAAGATATCCCCTCCTGCTACAACAGAAGCATACCGGGCCCAGAGATCCCTGGTGGGAAGCCGGAGGGATCTCCGAGCCAGGAGGAACGAGGCACCAGGGGGAGGAAAACCTCAGAGTTTCTCACTCTTTAAGCGCCTAGAGAGAGAAACCGCAGGAGCACCAAGATGCAAATGCCTACATTAATCAGATCCATCACAAATAGAATGCCCTTGCACAGGCCAGACATTTCATGCCTCTCTGGTGGTTGATCCCAAACCATGGATCTTACGTACTATTTCAGCTTAATGATGTACCATAAACCCCAGACCTCCATCACTAATTGTTCAACAATGCTGGATTGAAATCACATTCATAAACCGAAAGCTCATTCTCTATGCCTTGGAAAATACTATCGTACCTAGTATCATGCAACCCTCTACCTCTCCTCCCACAAACTCTGCACCAGGGAAGCCTTCCCTGAATAGACTCCAGCTTCCCAGTATATCATAGGTACCAAGAATGAAGGGCATGAAAGTAAATGGATAATTTTCCTTCCTCTTTCTTGAGATTCTTTCATCTCTGCATGGCCTCAATCAAGAATATCTCTTTCAACATGTTAATGCCATGTACTTGCTTAGTAGATACTATTCTACCTCCATCCCTGGCAGAGGCCCAACAACTCCCCAAGTCTTCGGCTTCCGTCAAAAAAATTTCACTTCTCTGATGAACCTAACCAACTAAGATGCATTAGTGATGCCCCATTTCCAAGAATCTCTGACAAGCGATTCAAATCCTTCCTCTATGATTCAAAAGATTCAAAACCACTTCAACTCAAAAATTGGCTTTCCCCTGAATGGTTGAACCTTCCTTTAATTTTCAACTGAATGTGGTCTCTCCAACATCACAGCTTCCATGCAAGGATAGTGTTACTCCAAAACTCTAAAGCTGGGAAGTCATCCAACCTGGATAAAGATAAATCTTTTATAAGTAGGACCATGTATAGAATGCAATCTAGAATTCTCTGAAGTAAACTGGGTGAAAACCCCCGCCCCTCCTTTGCAAGCATCCACCACCTGATCTTTCCTTCCCTGAGGACACAAAATTACACCACCTAAGTACCATGGCCTGAGCTCGTCAAGCCCAGACTAATCAGCAACAGTTCCTCCAAATCTTTCCCATTCTCTTGTCAAAGGGCCATATGCCAGAAAACTCCCAAAGAAGTACATCATCCACATACACAAGGAGTGGCTCAGTGGTAAAAGCCCTTCAATGTACACCTTTAGATCTTAGGTTCAATTCCATCCACATTTTCAAAGGGTACCAAAATGTCTTCCAACAGAACTCTAGAAGTCCAATCTAAATATTACAGTCATCTAGGAAGAGGAAGGGAAGGAAGAGGAGGATGAGAAGAGAAAAGAAGAAATTCTGGAAATTTTAGTACAATATGAAAAAGACATTCGCTCATTCCCTTCTGTAGATCTGTATTACATTAGAGAAATGCTTGACGGGTAGTAAAAACTGCCCATCCAGCCTATTTGTCTCAATTATTTGCTATTTGTCACCTTCAATTCCATCCACATTTTCAAAGCGTACCACAATGTCTTCCAACACAACTCTAGAAGTACAATCTAAATATTACAGTCATCTAGGAGGAAGAAGGTTAGGAAGAGGAGGATGAGAAGGGAAAAAGAAGAAATTCTGGAAATTTTAGTAAAATTTGGAAAAGACATTCACTCATTTCCCTTTTGTAGATTTGTATTACATTAGAGAAATGGTTAGCGGGTAGCATAAACTACCCATCTAGCCTATTTGTCTCAATTATTTGCTATTTGTCACCTTCATCCACTAAGGGTGACAAATAGGTCTGGATGGATAGTAAAAACTACACATCCAGACGCGTAGTAAGCATAGCTCATTATATTAACCAATCAAGTTTACCATGGATGATATTACATGTGATTTGATTGTTGCAATGCCCTATCCATTTTTCCTTCTCATTCTCATTTCCTTTGTTTCTAATCTTTTGCATCATCATCATCATCATCAGAGCCTTATCCCATTATTGGGGTCGGTTATATGAATCCTTTTCCGCCAAAGATTTCTATCAAGTGTTATATTCGTGTTTAAACTCAAGAAGTCTAAGTCCTTCCTAATAACATCGCTTCATCTCATTTTAGGTATTCCCCTAGCTTTTTTACTAGCATGTACTAAGATTTGGTCACATTTTTAACCGGCGCCGAGTTAGGGCGACGGTACACACGTCGAAACTACACGAGTCTATTTCTTTCATTTTTCTATCAATTGAAGCTATCCCCAAGTCCTCACGGAAGCGCTCATTCTTAATCTTGTCTTTCTTAGTCTTACCACACATCCTTCTCAGCATCCTCATCTCTACTACACATATTTTGTTAATGTATTCCTTTTGCACTGTCCAACACTCGATGCCATATAATAAAGCAAGCTTCATAGCCGTTCTATAAGACTTCCCTTTAAGTTTCACTAGTATACGACGATTGCAGAGGACTCCTGATGCATTTCTCCATTTTAACCAACCTACATTAATCATGTGTTGCATCGTCATAAATCTCCCCATTCTCTTGGATGATAGACCCTAACTATTGAAAGTTACTGCTCTTAGGAATGTCTTGCTCATCAATTTTTTGATTAATTTTCAAAAAACAATCGAGTATCCAGCAAGTGTAGGCTTTCTTCTTTTGCACTGGCTGATTTGGATTGGACAGTGATCTGCCAATCCAGGCCCCCCCAAAATAACCCCATTTTCCTTGCTCATAAGCACTAGGACTCACTTCACCTTCCAAATAAGCATTTATGACTCTCACTTGATTTGTTGATTTGGGGAGGAAAAAGAAACAAAATTTTGATGGAATGGATTCATCGACCTAGTACTCAAATAATATTGAGAAATGTTCAACAATAACATAAAAATTCAACTTGAAGATAATTTGTCAAGATTGTTAAGAAACAAAGAAAAAGAGATTATGGTATATAAAGACACTAATCAAGATTCAAGTATCACACAAGTTCCTTATTTAAAAATACTGAATCATGTTGAAAAGGGACTTTAGGACACCCTGATTAGCAGTTCATAAAGAGCAAGCATTGAATATGGCTAAGCTATATCAAAAACAAGATTACAAAGGAAGTGATAAACAACAAACCCAGGCAACAAGTAGACAGAATGCAACTGAGGCCAGCTGATAAAGTTCATTAGTCTGCAAAAAGGAAAAGGGCATGACACAACATGTGATATCACAATGAAACAAGACAAATATGCATATAACTTAAATGTGGGGTGTGATGGATGTACCTGGGATGAAAGACTTATCATAAGCTTAAGAAACCATAGTACACAAGTACGGGATAATATTGATAAAATAGCCAAAAAGCTACAAAGCACGATTAACCTTGCAGGAGAAAAAAAGAAGAGGAATATATAGCAGTTAATTCCTTGTTAAAGAATAAAGATACCAAGACATTAAAAGTGCATGAAAATTATGAGTAGAATAAAGAAAAATGAGAGCAAACTGGATATGCTAGTTGAATAGTGTATGCTAAATTACAGCACCTCTACGTACAGTTCACATGCAAAATATAGGTGTCTCTGCAAGACAACTAAAATAAGCTAAATGTAACTATGTAAGGTACATGGAAGGCTTGGAAGCTGTTTACGAGCATTAGTAAAGAATGACAAATGACAATACATTCTATGCTTCTATCACGAAATGCACCGAAAAATATTTTTTACTATGAGCTTTTATATGATGGTACAAGGGATGGACATAATATAATAGAACACAAAAGACTTTGAGGATATATCTTAAGGATAAAGTATTAATAAAAGTATTGAAGAAAAATATTTCTAGGCATCAGAAGAGCAGGCACAAAGTTTGCACGACTGACATTTTTTCTATCTTCCTACATACAGCTTGATAAAATGCGTGAAGCATTAAGATCAGAACAACAAACACCAAATAATAAGATAAGAAAGGAAATGACAGAAAGGAGTTTTTTTTAATTAAGTGGATTGCACCACCACTTTTAACAGAGAGGAGAGTAATCCAAGAAACAGAGAAAAGGGGAAACAAGGATCCAACAAAAACACAATGCAAGCTACAGGCCAGAAAATACAAAGAATAACTGCCTAATAAATTGCTGTCACAAAGAAAAGGTTGGAATGCTTTCCAAAACAGAATACCAATAACCTCATATTTTAACTTCAAAAGGACTGCCTCTATAGTCATAACAGAAGGGTAAGGTAACTACTAACGATTTAGCCATGGACATCACTCCTTGAAGGACGCCTGATGTGCCACCAAGAATTGGAAGCAAAGCGAAAAGCAAGCCAACAGCACAATCCTGAGAGGCAAAGATGGTGAGAGATTTTGCTTTGCTAAGGTAGTGAAAATAAAACTACGGAGATTTACACAAAAGTCCAGCAGGCAGAAACATGGAATAACATCAGGAAATCCAAAGAGCGACTGGAATTGTGTAGCACTGCCTTCAATACATATAAGAACAATACTTGAGAGGTAGAAAGTTTCAACCTGGAGAATAAGGGTGCCAATTGTAACTTGACCATGAAGAGCATTAGTGCTATTTCTTTCCATTAGAAACTTCAAAACCTGCATAATAGAAAGAGATGATTTAATTACATTGTTATCTGCTTTCTTCTTCCTAGGTCTTCAATAGTTCAATTATATTGTTTAATTCAAGATAATCTAAGATGGCTAACAACTCTAGCATCAGCAATAAAACCAGAAATTCAAAAAATTAACATGGATGATCACTTTAATCAGAGAATAAAAAAGAGAGAAAAAGGACTGTCAGTATAATAGA
>JACBKR010005088.1:0-59371 GCA_014218235.1 Colocasia esculenta
TGCGCTTGTTGAGCAACTGTTACTATCGCTCGTTACTCGACGTTTCATGTGCAATGACCATAAGATTCATCTACTGTCTCTATACTCTCGTTCACTCTACTATTTCGTCTATCTCGTCTCTCTTGGTACCCTTGAGCTGTTGTGTCTGCTACTGTTCTGTCCTGTTCATGACTGTCTAGCGGTAAAAAGGGTTTTGTGACTCTACTGACTGGAATGCATACTGTTCAAGGCACAGAGAGTGTCCAAAGGGGCTCCAATCTAGTCCTGGGGGCAGAGAGCCACCCGAAAATACCTGTGGAGCTAGACGTGTTCTGCATTGCACCGGTTCTAACTGACTATTTCTGAATTAGCTAGACATATGACTATTACACTGTTACTGTTAGTCTATTAATTCAGACATACTGCACTGTTATTGTACTGCCACTCACTGTTATGAGTGACTACTGTCGTACTCTATACTTGCTCTACTTGATACTCGCTCACTTGAGTTATTGCTTGCTATCGCGACTTGATCGCATTCAAAGTACTATACTCTCTCGTTGTCTATTGATGACAATAGTGCTATATTCTCTCTTGGCTATCTACAGATAACCAAGTGCCATTACTATTTCGATCGATGAAAGTTAATCAAAAGTGCTATACTATTTCGATTGATGAGAATCAATCAACGTGCAATTACTCTTTACCTGATCAACTACTAGCTCTCTCCTTCATATACGGTCGGTTGCTATTTCTTGGCAATAACGTTACGTGTTACTGTTGTTATCATTCGATCGTGACTTGACTTAAATCATCGTGCTATACTTGATTCATCTACTTTTTGAACCATGCTACTTGTGCTATTCCTTTCTCGACTTTACATGACTCTCTCTATCATTAGTTACTTTGCCATTTAATGCATTAATTACTTAAAGCCTGCTAGACTATTAAGATTTAAGTCCTACTGGGCGTTATCACTCACACTTCGTTATTTGTTATTTGTGTCTCAGGTAAGTCAGACCATGACGTTATACGTACCAATGGGACGGGACCAGAGTGATGAGTGACCCAGAGTCAAATGACGATGCTACCCTAGCACCATTGGAGTCTAGTAGTTATTGCTTTAGATTTCCTTCAATGTAATGATGTCATTGAGCCCTATGTATTGGCTCCAAAATAGTGGTTGTAATACTTTTAGTGGAATTCAAGAAAAGAAGAGTTAATCCAATTATTATCATTAGATGCTCTAATGTTTGGAATGTATGCGCAATTATCGTTACCATACTCGTTGCTCACGTCTCCCTCCGATTTATTCCACTACTAAATGGAGGGTCGTGACAGTTGGTATCAGAGCCTAGGTTATTCTTAAGTATAAGATGATCTAGATTGACCTGCCTCGACTAGAGTCAATTATCCTACCTCTGAACAGTTGGTATCAGAGCCTAGGATGTCCTTATTAGGATATGTTAAGTCTAGGGTTGTTCTTGGTGAACTGCCATGACTGTGTCTAAGTCAACCACCATACCTATGTGAGAGATGGGTAAAGCTTGGGGTTATGCTAGAAGCTTAATTATATGTATAAGCACGCTAAGTTTAAGAGAAAGTAATAAGTATTATTGCTCACAAGAACTTGAGGAGATGGCTAGCGAGCATGCGCAAATGCACGAACTACACGGACCGTACAGGGGTTAACTCAAGCCCTTAACAACAGACCATACAGGAATAAGAAAATGGGGTAGGAGAATTATATGGGAACTTTCAACGAATAAATCTCCCTAGGTTTAATGGAACTCTGGATCCGATGAAGCTGAAAATTTGGTAAAGGCAATGGAACGAATCTTTAGGGTATTCAATGTTCATAGTAGAGAAACTTCTTCTAGCAACCTTCCGTTGACCGTGATGCTAGAGCCTGGTGGGAAGCTACAAGTCGACAATTTCCCAACATCAATAGAGGGGATAAATTTTTAGAACTCTTCAACGATGAAATACATTTCAAGAGGATTCGTGAGAAAAAGGCAAATGAATTCGCCAATCTAAAGCAACGAATGATGTCTATAGCAGAATATGAAGTGCAATTTGAAAGACTAGCCAGTATGCACCACATTTGGTGAGTATGGAGAAGATGAAGGCAAGAGATTTTTAGAAGGATTGAACATGTGTTCTGGGAAAGGTTGGCTCCCCTAGACATTGAAGTATATTCAGTCATGGTATTGAGAGCTCAATTAGTAGAGGACACCATGGAACTTCTTGAAAAGATCCGTAAAAAGAAGGTGTTAAAAAGGGACATGCTACTCATTCCAATGATAATAAATGAAGAAATACAATAGATAGCAAGAGAATGAAGGAATTCTGTAAATTTTGTAAGACATCAAGGCATCAGAGTGATAACTGTTGGAAGAAATTGGGCAGATGCTTGCGATGTGGAAGTCAGCAACATCGAGTCATCGATTGTCCAACAAAGAAGAACTAAACTCCACTCCAGGTATGATTACAAGCCCTCATGGATATGAATCATGCCAATGAAGGTAGACAAGGTACCATCATTAAACCCTTAGTTAATTTTATATTATTTTCACGATAGCAAAGCCCTAAGCGGGGGGAGATGATGGATTGAAATATTTAAATTACATTAATAGTCGTATCACATCATATGAACTTGGGGACCAAATACTTTTTAAGTGGGGGAGGATGTAGCAACCCGGAAAGTTTAATACTTAAAACTTCGAAACAATAATTTTTTTAAAATGAAATAATACAAACATACGTACCATTATTATATATGCAAGAATACATCGGAAATTCTTTAAAATGATAAATCAACCCCAGACATTATTCCTAAGTGTTCCATGAAGAAATTCATGCAACAAAAAATCTGATTGGCCAAGCATACGTCACAACGTGACTAATTATCCAAATTTCGAAACTAAGTCAGAAAACTGTTAACACAGAAAGATCACGCGCCATAAATAAAGGAACATGTCGGAGAGACTTCCAACATCAGGAATGATTACCCATTATCGGAATTGGACCAATGGATCTCTCATAGACCATAAATAAAATCATGTAAGAAAAATATAATAAAATCCATACCTCTAATATACCCTAATTAAAAAGGGAAATCGCATAAGATATAACTCAATAAATAATGGGCTTTGTTAATGGACCATATAAAATTTATTGGGCCATAATAGGGATTTTTAAAAGAAGAATAATAGGAAAATACCCTAAATTCATAACTAAATTATTTAAATAGGAAAGGGGTATTTAATGCATTAAATAGGATGTTTGAGTTAGAATGAGATTCCTAAACCTACCTAATAGGTTCGCCACGAATTTTACTCCCATCCTAACCCAAATAGAAAGTGGAAAGCATGGAAGGAGGTTATGAAAGGAGGAAATTTGGAATTTAATAGGAGTTAGAGTCCTATTAGAAAAACAGCCCAACAAGCATAAATACTCTCCAATCTCTCCATGGTCGGCCCTAACACGTTTCTGGGGCTTGCTGGACCTGGAGGAGAGGCCAAGGAAGTGGAGAATCATGGGGAGAAGACTCCATTTAAGCTTCAACCTGAGTTCTTCAAGGTTTAGCCCTAGAAGAGGAAATCGACCAAAGGTAGGCATTCACACAAGCTAAAATCATATGTTCGCTTGTAGATTGTTGCATGCATCAGGAACAAAACTGCCAAGTTCATAATTTTCCATTGAGCCAATTCCTGCAACTCTCTTGACCCCGAACCTTCATGTTTAATTCATATCTCTTTGAATACTCTATCTCATGCTCAAAATTTTTATTGATGATACTGACGGCTATTAGGGATCTTTTGCCCCTAAAAGACCTAATTTCTATCCACCTTACTTCGCAAATAATTCTTTTACTCCAACTGTGCATTGTTCCATGATCTCTGAAGTAACTTGATTAAACCATGCTGAAACCTTGTCTATTTCTAATTCCGATTTTATAGGACTACTCATACATGTCTAGATCTGTATAGAACTAGTTTCGAGATTTTTCATGCACAGTACAATTTGTTCTTAATTTTTAAAGCACCATGTGTCAAACTAAGCAAGTTGGCACGCAATCCCATGCTAGCCCCTTTTCCCACTCGAACTCAGGTTCAAAACCTGAGAATGCGACGGCCCGATAGCAGCGTTCTCAGGGCCATTGCGACCACAGGCACCTGTCGCGATCCGATCGCGGCAAGGAAGCCTGTCGCGTTCTGGCCGCCTGACCGAACGACCCGTCGCGATCCTTATAAGAACCTGTCGCGATCTGCCTGTCTATTGAGACCTGCCTGTAGTGACCCTTACAAGCTCCGTCGCGTTCACTCCTGATTCCGTCGGAACCCTTACAAGGGTGCGTCACGATCTCAGCTTTTTGCATGAAACCCCCTATTCTGAAATTCTTGACTTTCTACAATAACCCTTTTCCCTATTAACTATTTTGAACTCAGTAAATAACTGTTAATCATGGACATGTAGTTAGTTAAATTAAAAAGTCATCCACGTGATTTTCATGCCCATGATTTCCTCTTACACTTGCACTCACTTGAACATCCTATATGGCTTAACTTGGCATAAAAATTGTCACTTTTGCATCTAGCGATTTAGTTCAATTATATATTAATTGCCCTAATTTAATGAACTTGTCTATGTTTACTCGCGATGTTTTGGGAATACCGTTATCGATGCTCCACTGTTCTAGAATTCCTCTAGAACGTCGAGCACTTGTTTCTATATACACACTCTCTTGACTTGGACGAACTCTCCATTGGATACTCCTTCTGCCGAACTAGTGAGTCTTTGTTCAAGGCCTCCGTAGGTCTCCTCTGCCATGGGTTCCACATGGTCGACGAGCTGGTTGTACCCTAACACCTATGATACACTCTAGGGATCAGTAGATCCATACGAGTATTGATTGTTCTCTCTCTTATCTTGAATCATGCCGGACCTCTGGACCTGTGCGTAACATGGCCAGCGGAAAGGTTGTGAGTTCCACCTGGTTGCCAACACATTACGCGTGTCTTGAGCAACTGTTACTATCGCTCGTTACTCGACGTTTCATGTGCAATGACCATAAGATCTCATCTACTGTCTCTATAATCTCGTTCACTCTGCTATCTCGTCTATCTCGTACTCTCTTGGTACCCTTGAGCTATTGTGGCTTCTACTGTTTTGTACTGTTCATGACTGTCTAGCGCTAAAAAGGGTCTTGTGACTCTACTAACTAGAATGCATACTATTCAAGGCACGGAGAGTGTCCGAGGGGCTCCAATCTAGTCCTGGGGGTAGAGAGCCACCCGAAAATACCTACAGGGACTATAGACGGTGTTCTGCATTGCACCGGTTCTGACTGACTATTTCTGAATTAGGTAGACATCTGACTGTTACCACAGTTACTATTAGTCTATTAATTCAGACGTACTGCACTATTATTGTACTACCACTGACTGTTACTGAACTGTTATTAAGCGACTACTGTCGTACTCTCTATGCTCTACTTGATACTCGCTCACTTTATTATTGCATGCTATCGCGACTTGATCACATTCAAAGTGCTATACTCGCTCATTGTCTATTGACGACAAAAGTGCTATATTCTCTCTCGGCTATAACCAAAGTGCCATTACTATTTCGATTGACGAAGTTAATCAAAAGTGCTATACTATTTCCCTTGATGAGAATCAATCAACGTGCAATTTACTCTTTACGTGATCAACTACTAGCTCTCTCCTTGCTATACGTGTTGGTTGCTATTTCTTGGCAATAACGTTACTTGCTATTATTGTTATCATTTATATCGTGACTTGACTTTAATCATCGTGCTATACTTTATTCATATTCTATTGAACCATGCTAATTGTGTTATTCTTTCTCGACTTTACATGACTCTCTCTATCATAATTACTTTTCCATTAATGCGTTAATTACTTAAAACCTGCTTGACTATTGAGATTTAAGTCCTACTGGGCGTTAAACTCACCCTTCATTATTTGTTATTTCTGTCTCAGGTAAGTCAGACCATGACGTTATACGTACCAATGGGATGGGACCAGAGTGATGAGTAACCCGGAGTTAAATGACGAAGCTACCCTAGCACCATTGAGTCTAGTAGTTATTACTTTAGATTTCTTTCAATGTAATGATGTCATTGAGCCCTATGTATTGGCTTTGAATTAGTGGTTGTAATAGTTTTAGTGGAATTTCAATGAAATGAAGAGTTAATTCCAATTATTGTTCATTAGATGCTCTGATGTTTGTGAATGTATGCGCAATTGTCGTTACCATACTCGTTGCTCGCGTCTCCCTCTGATTTTCTGTTGCTAAATTGGAGGGGCATGACACGAAGTCTCCTAAACTAACTCCAGACCGATCAACTGCCTATCACCGATCTCCTCCCAACATAAAGGACATCTACAAGACTTCTATACAATGCCTCAAATGGAGCCATACCAATACTCGCATGAAAGTTATTGTTATATGCGAACTCCACAATGATAGATGACATTCCCAATCATCCTTCCAATCCAGTACACACGCTCTCAACATATCCTCGAGCATCTGGATAGTCCTCTCAGACTGTCCATCTGTGTGGGGATGGAATGCTGAACTAAACTTCAATTCAGAGCCTAATGCATCCTGAAGCCCCTTCTACAACCTCGAAGTAAATCTCGGATCTCGATCCAAAATGATCGACTTCGGCACACCATGTAATCTAATAATGCTACTAACATACATTCTAGCTAAACTCTCAACTGACTGCTTCTTCTTCATAAGCAAGAAATGCACAGTCTTAGATAATCTATCTACAATCACCCAAATCAAGTCATTGCTCCTAACTGATCTAGGCAAACCTGTTACAAAATCCATAGTGACAGCCTCCCACTTCCATATTAGGATCTCCATCTTCTGCATAAGACCATATGGTCGCTGCCGCTCAGCTTCACTTACTGGCATACTAAACACCTAGATACAAAATCCGCTACAAACTTTTTCATGCCAGACCACCAAAATGATCTCTTCAAATCTTGGTAATCTTAGTGTTACCGGATGAATAGAGAATGTAGACCTATGAGCTTCTGCAAGAACATGCTCACAGACATCTACAATAGGGAACACAGACTCGGTGATGGAACCTAATCACACCATCCTCATCACGTGCAATGCCTGCCTTGCCCACTAACTCCTAGAGTCTAGGGCCGGCCTTTTGCTGCTCGATCACTCATCCAACACCGTTGATCGGATAGACAACTGAGCCACGAATGCCTGACAACAGTAATGGCTCTAACTCAGTCATCGCACAAGCATCCTCCTCCAACATCTTCCATCCTACTAGAGTAAGGACCTCTTCTGCTAAGAGCATCCGCTACGACATCGCATTTCCAGGATGATACTGAAGATCGAAGTCGTAGTCCTTGAGGAACTCAATCCATCTTCTCTGCCGCATGTTTAATTCCTTTTGCGAGAAAAGATACCTTAAGCTCTTATGGTCAGGAACACCTCAAACCTGACACCATAAAGAAGTGCCTCTAGATCTCTAGTGCATGAACCACTGCCGCAATCTCCAAATCATGAGTCAGATAGTTACACACATGTTCCTCAATTGACGAGAAGCATATGCCTCTACCCTTCCCTGCTGCATTAACACACAGCCTAAACCATACCGAGAGTATCCGAGATGTACCGAGTAAATGGCAAAACCTTCTTCACCACTCGATAAAACCAATATCGGTGTAGAAGTAAGCTTAGCCTTCAACAACTGAAAGCTACTCTCACACTCCTTGGACCAAACAAACTTCACACCCTTCCTGGTTAGCTTAGTAAAAGGTGTGGCAATAGATGCAAAACCCTCAATGAATCGCCGATAATAACCCGCTAAACCAAGGAAACTACGAATCATGATGGGGTCCTGGGAATCTCCCAATCTAACACAGCTTGGACCTTGGCTGGATCAACTGCAACACCAAGACTGAAGATAACATGCCCAAGGAAATGAACCTCGCGTATCCAGAAATCGGACTTGCTGAATTTTGCATACAACTTGTACTCTCTAAGAAACTTCAAGCACTACCCACAAATGTTGACAGTGTGTGACCTCATCCGGAGAATAGACAACACATCATCGATAAACACTATGACAAAACTATCTAGGTATGGTCTAAACACCCTGTTCATAAGATCCATGAACCTGCAGGGGCGTTGGTCAGACAAAAGGAGAACTAAAAATTCATAATGTTTGTAACGGGTCCTAAGGCCGTCTTTGACACATCCTCCTCATATACTCAACTAATGATAGCCAGACTGTAGATCAATCTTAGAAAATACCAATGGATTCTGCAACTAGTCAAATAGATCATCAATCCGTGGTAAGGGATACCTGTTCTTTACAATCACTTGGTTGAGCTTCATATAATCAATACATAACCTAAGGACCCATCCTTTCTTTACAAATAAAACAGGTGTTGCCCCAAGGAGATACACTAGGGTGAATGAATCCCTCGTCCGTAAATCCTACAACTGCTTCCTCAGCTCTGCTAACTCCGCAGGTGCCATCCGATATGGATCCTTTGAGATAGGAGAGGTGCCCAGAAGCAACTCTAGGGTAAACTCTATCTCTCTAACCGGTGGCAAACTGAGAAGAAATCGTCGGGAAAAATGTCTGGAAACTCCTGCACTACATCAATCTCCGCAAGAGTAAGTGACTGATCAGTCCTCAGTACTAATACCACACTAGCAAGAAAAGCGTCACAACCCTTGTTACCATCCTCATCGCTTCATGGCAGAGATAACAAACCTTCCCACTAAGTTCCTTGTCAATGGATGTGAAACTCATCCTCACCAAGAATACGGAAAGTGATCTTCTTCCTATGACAATCAACTAAAGCATGGTGCTCATCTAGCCAATCCAGACCAAGAATTGCATCATAGTCCTTCTCTTTAGCAAGAAGAAACAGACTACTTTTGTCCAATAGTTCTAACCTGAGTCTCCAGCTGAGATTGGAGTGTGGCCTGAGTATGAGCCTGAGTCTGCATGGCCTGTACCAGACCTTGCATGAATACTCTATAAATACTGGTGGTGGTGGAGGAAGTACAGTAGGTCCTGGGGTGCTGGGGCCTGCTACTCAACCTCTCCTCTCTCCTTGCTCATCCTCACGAGTAGGAACACCACGCCTACCACGAGAAGCCATAGCTTGCAAGACAATTTAATCACATTTAGAACTAAGTTAATTAATTCCTAACCACTTTCTTATCTATCTTTCATTCATTATTAATCATTTCTACACATGTGGACAAATCTATAAAGACTTAGCATATTATGAAGATGATGCATATATTCATGTACAATCTCAACCTGTTGTTCTGATACCAATCTCTGTAACGACCCTCCTTATACCGGTACGATTATACCAATCCACGTTGGTATAACAAACGTCGTCACAGTGGGACATTGACCCAACACTAAAAACACTAAGCTAAGATGTACACAAATACAGCGAAATAATAAGAAGTTTATTCATTCCATCATCATCATTAAATATCCACAGTTCATATAGCATTGAAAAGAAAAACTAAAGTCCACATATTGTAATTTTAAATAATTTATATTGTCCAATGAGATACATCACTTATTCATTACATACTTATGAAAATAAAAGTACAATGTCGAAGTCTCCAAGACACAAGCTACTCCTCGCGCTCAAGTCGCTCCTAACTATCTCCTCCTCAGAAGTGGAGCACCTGTCACACTTGTAGGCCGAAGCAAGTATGAGTCTAATAGACTCAGCAAGTAATCCATGTACAACATCCATACACACATCATACGCACATGCTGACTTTTAAATGTAAGAAGTAACACATGTTGCATGCTCTATACAATAAAACTAACAACACATGGAAAGACTTGTAGCATAGAAACATGTTAGATACTTATAACATTAAACAATATAACTCACATTTCTATATCTGCTCCTACGTATAATATGTACATGATTTAACAATTCAATATTATCCATTTTATAGTTACAATTCTACTATTCTAGAACATGGAATTAAGTATAGGGTGATTAGCAACCTAGCATGGATTCTAATAAATTTCACATGCACTTTACATCATTTGCACATTTAACTTGCTGTTTTAATGTAAATAATTCACAATTATGCATAACATCACTTTTTCATACATGAATTGAAAGTAAAAACATATCAAGTTGGTTTGCAACTATACACAATTTAAGCACAAAGGTATGTATTAATAAAAAGTACATCTATCATGGAATCTATATATTCTTTATATATTTATCATAATTATCCTCACAATTTACTTGTTGTTTTGACATGAAATAAACATATTCACATAGTTACAATTATTCACAAACCCACATTCACTTTATACTTCCACATGCTCATTTTACACATTGCACAATTCACATATTCATATTCACATAATTTCACATTTTCACTTAGTGCCATGACACCTAGTCCAAATCACCACTAGAAGGACACACATAACACATTCACATACCTATCACCTAGGCAAAATAGTGATAGATCTTGGTTAACTGCGCAGAACAGGGAGAAGCACTCTCCAACCTAACTAGTGGTACTTGTCCACCTCCAGGATTTCATCCTAATTGCCCATAGGATTTCATACACAATGAACCTTCTCGTAGGGACTTTACTATGGTACAGTTCCACAGCCCTCTATGGTAGCAGTGTCACAAACAACACAATTTTACTCAATTCACATTATTTACACATTGCTTGTGCATCATCTAACATAATTATATTCACTTTCATACATTTACATTCACTTCAGTTCTCCTATCATCACACTACTATTCACAGTAAATAAATAACTCACCTCATGGTCCTATACTGTTGTTAAATACTAAATCACACCGATGTAATTTAACATGCTCAATATATTTATTTTCCATGATGCATCAAAGAATCAAACTTGCTGTCATCAGAATGAATCTGAATTTTTATCACAGGTTATAAATAGAGAATACGTTACATGCTCAATTTTCCAAAATTTTCAGATTAATACACTAATTACAATAATTAAAATAGTTTACAGGCATGTTTTTCATTAATTTCATTTAAACAGGTTCCACAGTAAATCAGTCATTCCCAACAGTGTCAACACATGTATACAGTCATCATGCTGCCATATAAAATTTATGAAACTCTAATTTAAAACGGATCTAATTAACATAATTATTAATGCTAAATCATGCGCAATATCTTGTTACAGAAATTCAAATAAGTAGGTTAATCTTCGAAAATTCAACCTAACCACATGGCATGTTCTACTGGACGTACTTGATCATACACAAATTTTACAACATGCACTCATGTCCAAAAATCTTGAAAATATGACACAAGGATCAAAACATGCATTATGTCAAAACCTGTTGAACATGGCGCCACAGATGCTGCCGCCAATATAGGTTAACGACAAAGGATCATGTCGCCAACCAGGGATCTTAACGGCATCAGATGCTGCCGTTAAGTTACTGTTTGTGCGAACACAGACTGAATGCAGAAAACAATGATGAATGGGGGTTCCAGGACACGAGGGAAAAATCTGTAAAATTACTAGGACCTACTAGACATGGCAGGGATGATGTACATAGGTTACTTGCCTTCGTAAAAATCAATAGATGGAATTATTTGCTGGAGAAGCTCTCCTGGGCAAGCCAAGAAGCTCCTCAAATCCTCCCCCCCGAAACAGTTCTGTGATGAAGCTAGTTGTACACCATCATCGGGAAGCCTTCCTCTACGCTCAGAGTTCTTCTAGTCGATGGAGATCGCACCGGAAATCACAACAAGAGTGATCCAAACCCCCATAGTTTTAGGTTCGCACACGTTCTTTAGGGTTTTTCTCACAGAGCCAAAAGGGACTCTAATCCAGCCAAAAGGGAGTTTTTATAAGCTAGGGAAGTTGGGGTACGCGTTTAGAAGGGGATCCTACCGTTGGAGTAGGTTTCCAAAATAGGAGCCGGAGGAAACGCAGAGTTTCTAGATCTGAGATTGCATAGGTTTTGGGAAATAAACGTCCACCTAGGTTGCTGCCAATTGGAGTTGGCGTCTATCGATCTAGATGTTGACTCAACCCCTAACGTCCATGCATGTTGACGTTAAATGGTCCTTCGGCCAGAACACAGAAATGCAGAACACCAAGCTTACACTATGTACATACATACATATATTGTACAATATATTACATAAACACCATATGTACATAATTAAACAAGTATACGTACATGTATAACTTTATTTAATTATAATATGTATAGAGATACATACATATGTATATATGTACACATAACTGTACTCACAAGCATCTAAACATTACACAACCAAACATCTAAATAAGAGAGCAAAATTTGGGGCCTTACACCATCTACTCAAGCGCGAAGACGGATTTGGAGCTAGAAAGAACACCTTCTTGGCTTGGTCGAGGAGGGCTTCATCACCAAATTTAATCTTCAGAGATTTTATTCCAGAAAGGTAGCTTACGGGTATCATCCCTAGACATGTCCCCTAGGGTTAGAGTATTTTTATGAATTTTTCTTTCGTGTCCTGGACCCCTAAATTCTCTCTTTTTGTGAGTTCGGTCTGTACTTTTCTGCATACACGAGGTTGACAGCAACCTTGTTTCTGCCAAGTTTCTGAGTTGACAGCAACAAACTGTGTTGTTAACCCACCTTGAAGGCCAGACCCTTGTCGTCAAGTTCGTCAGGTTTTATAGAACTGTGATTGTCATATCTGTGTTATGGTTTTTAGATTTCTGGATGTCTGATCATGCTGTAAAAATTGTGAATGTTCAGGTACTGTCTTAGGGTCAACCCATGATTTTCTGTCAGATTTTTGATCATGTTATTAATTAATATAGTTTCTGTTATGAGAGAATATGCATGAATTGACAGTATTTAATTCTGAACAAATAGTTTTACTGAATGTTAGTGTTACCGAGAAGTTTCATGAACTTAGAGTTATTGTTTGCATGATTTAAACCTATGAGAATCGACTATTTTACTATTTATCATGTTAAAGGAAATATTTTGTTAAAATACATGAAATATTATTAAATGTTAAAAAAAGTTTTACTATTGCAAAAATTCTGAAAATTTTGTCATATGACATATTACCTATGTAGGGTTTGTAATTAAAATTTGTTACTATTTGATATCCGTAGGCATGTTTGCATTTTAAAAGGGTATTTAAACCATGTTAGCATGTTTGATTTAGATAATGCAAATTCCAGTGATTAGCAACAAGTTTAGGTATGTTATGATTATTTGTCATTGTGAAACAGTCATGTTATGTTCTATAAACTCAGATTTATATGTTTGAATGATGTGCATATGAATGGGTCAAATGGTGCATGTAAATAATGTGATTAAGTGAGAAAATGTGTTTTAAGTGAATCATGTGCCGAAATTGACACTGCTACCATAGAAGGCTGTGGAGCCGTACTGCAGAAGAGTCTCAATGGGAAGACTCATTATGTATGTGATATTCTGTGGGCATCAGGATGAAATCCTAGAGGTGGACAAGTACTACTGGTTAGGGTGGAGATGGCTTCTTCCTGTTCTGTGTAGTTACCAAGATTCGTCACTATATTTCCTAGGTGACGGTATGTGTTATGTGAATGTATCTCGTTTATGGTTGTTCGAACTATGTGTCACGGCAATTAAAGTGTAAAAGTGTATAAATGTGCAATGTGATCATGTGATAGTGTTGTGTAAATGTGTTACCATGTGAATGTGATTGTTTATGTTAAAACATCGAGCAAAATATGTGGATATGTGGTTTAAAAGCATGTGAAAAATGTTAGATATCATGCTAGGATTGTTAGTTACTATGTGCATAATTCCATGATCTAATTTTATAGAATTGTGAAATGATAGGAATTGAAATTGACACAATGAATCATGTTAATTATCATGTGTAGAAAGCATGTATAGGTTATTCATCTATATTTGCTTAATTGACATGAAACATATGCCATAATTATCTTATTGCTTAAAAGAATAGCATGTATGTGATATATGTAAGGATGTGCCAATAGGTTGCTTGTTGGGTCTTTTTGGAAGACTCATACTTACTTTAACATACAGGTGAGACAGGTGTCCCCGTGTAGAGGAGGACATAGTGAGGAGCGACTCCGAGCACGAGGAGTAGTTGTACCTGAGGAGATCACTTATTTAGTCTACTTTTCATTTACTAGTATGTGGACATTAATATTATGGACATGTATATGGTGGACATTGTTATTTTCATTATTGCTATATAGACAGTGCAATGTGTGAATGATGATGGAATAAGATTTCCTTTTATTTCCGTTGTACTCTCTTTTGTTATTTATGTACATCTTGAACAATTGTGTTGTGTTGGGAAAATGTCCCACTATGACGGCGCCTTTGTATCAATGTAGATTGGTATCAGAGCAACATGTTTAGATTGTACATGAATATGCCATCATCTACACAATATTTCAAAGTCTTTATAGAATTAGTCCATATATGTGGAAAATATCTAATAATGAATCAAAGATAGTTAAGAAATGGTTAGGACTAAGTAACTTAGATTCTAACTAAGTAAATTGTTTTACAGGCAATGGCGAGTCATGGTAGGCATGGTGCTCAGGCTCGGGATGACGACCAGAGGCATGAGGAGAGGGGTGAGGAGCAGGCCCCAACACCCTAGGGTCCCACGGTACTCCCTCCACCACCACCTACAGATTATGGCGTGTTCATGCAAGGCCTGGTCCAGGCGATGCAGACACAGGCTCAGACTCAAGCGGCACTGCAGGCTCAGTTGCAGGCACATGTTAGAGTTGTTAAATAGAGAGTATTTTGTTTTGTTGAATGCATGATTGTTTATGTGTTGCTTATGTATTGCTTAATGTCTCAGGCTCTGGCTCCAGCTCCAGTTCCTCAGGAGCATGGCCATGGTGGTCCATCCATCGTGGAGAGGTTTAAGAGAATGGCTCCGCCTTCTTTTAAGGGGGAGAGTCGGCCACTTTTGGCAGAGAGCTGGATGAGGGAAGTGGAGAAGATCTTTCGGGCCATCAGGTGTGCGGAAGAGGACAAAGTCATCCTGGCAACTTACATGCTACAGGTACTTAGAGTATTTGTACTTGTGTAAGGTTAAGTTTTTATTTAGATGGTGCTTATGGGTTGTGTTTTGCAGGAGAGAGCTGATGTTTGGTATGCCTCCGTTGTGACGGACCACATCGTTCAAATCCATTAACCACTAACGAGCTTGACCCAACTTCGCCTCCCGCGAAAAAGTCGTAGCCTCGTAAGGGATATCATACACATGTCCGTGGAAACACAAAAGAACACATTGATATATATAAAAGATTCACAATCTCATACATATTAAGATTAGATTTACATAGCCAATTTCAACAAAATTCAAAGGAAAATACACAAGCCTGGGGCATACCCCGAGGTACAACAGAAGAAAATCTACACTGCTGGAGGCGTCGGCCCAACACCGCTGTGATGCGGCTCTGAACTGAAAGACAGTAGGGAAACCTCTTGCTCTCCTTCACCTATAGGAGTAGGGGTGAGCCTCGCAAGTCACTGGCTCAGTAGGGAAACTCCCCCCCAAAAAAACGAGTAAACTAAACTCAAGTACGTAAGCAGAAAGCTACGCCAGCAATTTATAGAGTAAGCTAAGCAGGATATCAAAGCTATAAATACCACTTACCACTTGCACGTTAACACAAACCAAATTAAATAAGTAAACGACAAAACCACAACTCGGTGTACGGGGGTAAAGTAGGGACCGCCACACTCGAGCCATGTAGATTGGTTCGCGACACCAGAAACTGACCCGAACAAACCACACAGGTCTACCTCTCAGCCTTGTAGCCACGGACGTAAGGTCCAGCTGCCGCTCCACGAGAACAAGTGAAGCAACTGTGGAGACAAACCAACACCACAACCACGGACCACACTACCGCAGACCCATGCCTGGCACCTTTAAGGACTCTGGCCTGAGCTCCCTAGAGTGAGGCACTGGTAACAGGACTAGTGGGGACCAGTGACGTCTACTGGTGTCTATACCCCCAACCACGAGCGTGCTACAAGCGACAAAATAACAAACTCTCACAATTCGTTGTCCCACTGTCGTCTTTCTCTCAGCCAGAGGAACAACTCAAACTAAGGAGTGAGGGTGTTCAGGACAGATGACACATTCATCGATGGTACAACACAAGTATCGAGACAAGCCTCGAGCACAAGTATGGCTCACATAGAACCTGGGGCACCCAACTGAGGAGGTAACCACGGTAGGCGTCGCACTACTCGCCACACACACACAAACCACGTGCACACTGCACAAACCATGTGAAACCTCATGTCAACCACGTGAACACGTACACAGACCGCGTGAACAACACGCTAGTCACGTGTACCACTTGCTAACCTCGAAAACAACACGTCCCCAGAGTGCAACAGATGCCAATGCACTGCATATACTTGCCATGTACAAAAAAAATAGTAATAATCAGATAATTCCACCATTAGAACCGTGCACAATAGGACCTCTCAGTTGAGGTCGCGACATAGGCTAGTGTTGCCTTAAGAACGTGACACCCCGATATGTCTCGTTGATAATATGAACGCGACAAGTCAGCCCATCACGTTCAGAATGTGACAGAGGGCTCAGTCACCTTCACAAGTGAAAACCCTAATCCAGGAGGAACTCTACGGATCACCACACCAAGCCATACAAACACGCTTAATTCATGCTTTTCATGCTTTAATGGATACCCTAACATGGTATCTACCATTCTAAGCATTAAAAACAAACATACATGCATCCCACACAATCACATGGTGTAAAATAGGAAGAATTCCCCTACCTTCGCGAAGAATGTGAAGAACAATGAACTTCCGGCGTTTCCCCCACTCGACCCAAGGTCCTCGCGGCGAGGAGAACATGCCAAAAATACCTCAAATCCGCTAAATCGCCCAAGAAATCGCCGCAGCTTCTTCCCCTGGCTGAGCAGAACTAGTTGCAGCTCTACTTGGCTAGAGCAGGTTAAAAATGCACAGTGGTTGGGAACGTGATGTACCCCTCTGTCGCAACCTAAACGCGACGGTTCAGGGCTTCGCCTTCTCAAAGCTGACGTCTGCATGCCGCCCACCGTGCAACACGCGATGCAGATGCAGACGACAACCACCCAATGGTGGTCACAAGAACGCGTCATGTAGGACCGTCACGTTTAGAATGCGACGTCCCTCAGTGTCGCATTCACAGACAGATAAACAGTGAACAGGCTGGTGTTTTGGGCCCAGCCTGCCGGCCCATAACCACACCCAACCTATGCACACACTGAAACACACCACATGGCCACACACTGGCCACCATAACTACCAAATGAGGGATCCTCAAGGATCTGAATAACGTGCGATGTTACATCCGTACTACGTACCAGGTATGAGGATGGTGCCATTAAGGTGACTTGGGATGAGTTCACGAGGCTATTTCAAGCCAAGTTTATCCCTGAGCACATCCCGGACAAGATGGAGTAGGAGTTTCTTTCTCTCACTCAGGGCTCCATGACTGTCTTGGAGTATGAGGCCAGGTTTGTTGAGTTTTCCAAATATTCTCCTCATATAGTGGCTGATGAGCGCAGGAAGGCCAAGAAGTTTGAGATGGGACTCATGCCATCACTTAGGTCGAGGCTAGTTACTTTTGACCATCACACTCTAGAGGAGGCTATCAGTGCAGCATGCAGGCAGGAGAGTGAGATGGAGCAGTATTTTGAGGAGAAGCGGGCAGCTCAGAAGAGGTCCGAGCCACCTTTCTAGAGGTAGGATAGGAAGAAGGCAGTGTACGAGTCACCACAGCGTCCAATAGTGGCATCGAGTCAGCAGGCAGTTACACCACAGTCACCGAGTTTCAGGCTTGGCGATAGGAAGATGTGTCCTCACTGTGGAAGGCCACACGGTTGCACAGAGTATAGAAGCTAGCAGGAAAGTGTCTGAAGTGTGGTAGCACTGAGCACCAGATCAGAGATTGCCCCCGATTTAGTAGTTCACTTAGAGAGGAGCTCCAACCCCAGCAGCTGCAGAAACACCAGTGACAGGAAGACCCGGAAGGCCTCGTGCCCAAGCCTGAGTGTTTGCACTAGCTCGAGAGGATGCAGAGTAGGTCTAGAACGTCACGGAAGGTATAGTTCTAGTCATGGGTGTGCATACTCGAGTGTTGTTTGATATGGGTGCTACACACTCGTTCATTTTCGAGTAGTTTGACAAGCAGTTAGCAGCAGAGTCTAGAGTAGAAGCAGAGGAGTTAGAAGTCCCTTTGCCTATGCACACACCAGCAGGTACGGTAGCAACTGGGAAGTGCATTCCATCTTCACTTGTGTGCATTGAGGACCAAGGCTTATTTGGGTGCTTCTACTTGCTTAAGATGAAGGACTATGATGCCATACTTGGTTTGGATTGGCTTGAGGAGCACTATGCCTTGGTGGATTGCAGAGGGAAGAAGATTACTTTCTGTATTCCTGGTGAGGATGAATTCTCACATCCGTTGCCAAGGAACTTAGCGCAAAGGTTTGTGATCTCCGCCATGAAGGCAATGAAGATGGTAAACAAGGGTTGTGATGCATTTCTTGCCAGCGTGGTGTTAGTCCCAAGGCTGACCAGTCACCTACCCTTGAGGAGATTGAGGTTGTGTAGGAGTTTTCAGACGTGTTCCCTGATGATTTGTTTGGATTGCCACCAGCAAGGGAGATAGAGTTCACCATAGAGTTGCTTCCAGGCACCTCTCCGATCTCTAAGGCTCCATATCGGATGGCACCTGCGGAGTGAGCCGAGCTGAGGAAGCAGTTGCAGGATTTGCTTGATAAGGGGTTCATTTGCCCTACTGTGTCACCATGGGGCGCACCTGTACTATTCGTGAAGAAGAATGATGATTCCCTCAAGCTATGCATCGATTACAAGAAGCTCAACCAGGTGACGGTGAAGAACAGGTACCCCTTGCCATGGATTGATGATTTGTTTGATTAGCTGCAGAATGCATGTGTGTTTTCCAAGATAGATCTGCGGTCCGGCTAGCATCAGTTGAGGATTAAGGGAGAAGCTATGTCCAAGACTGCTTTCAGGACCAGTTATGGACACTATGAATTCTTTGTGCTTCCATTTGGTCTGACTAACGCCCCTACAACATTCATGGATCTCATGAACAAGGTGTTTAGGTCATATTTGGATAGCCTTATTGTGGTGTTCATAGACGATGTGTTAGTCTATTCTCCTAATGAGGCTACACATCGTGAGCATCTGAGGATTGTTCTGGAGGTTCTCCGAGAGCACAAGCTGTATGCTATGTTCAGGAAGTGCGACTTCTAGATGCGCGAGGTTCATTTCCTTGGGCATGTTATCTCAGGCGCTGGAGTTGCTATTGATCCGGCGATGGTTCAAGTGGTGTTAGAGTGGGAGACTCCAAGGACACCATCGGAGATCAAGAGTTTTCTTGGGTTAACAGGCTATTACAGGCGATTCATTGAAGGCTTTGCATCTATCGCCACACCTTGACTGAGCTAACCAGGAAAGGGGTAAAGTATGTGTGGTCTGATGATTGTGAGAGCAGTTTCCAGTTACTGAAGGAGAGTCTTACATCTGCACCCGTGTTGATCTTGTCGAGTGGTGCAGAGGGTTTTGCTATCTATTCTGATGCTTCCCAGATAGACCTTGGTTGTGTGTTGATGCAACATGGTAAGGTGCTTACCTATGCTTCTCACTAGTTAAAAGACCATGAGCATAACTATCCGACCCATGATTTGGAGTTAGCGGCCGTGGTTCATGCGCTAAAAATCTGGAGACACTATCTTTATGGTGTCATGTTCGAGGTGTTCACCGACCATAAGAGTCTGAGGTATCTTTTCTCTCATAAGGAGTTGAACCTGTGGTAGAGAAGATGGATTGAGTTTTTCAAGGACTACGACTTCGAGCTTCAGTACCATCCCGGGAAAGCGAATGTCATGGTGGATGCGCTCAGTAGAAGAGGTCACTACTTTAGAAGGATTTGATGATGCTTGAGGATGCAGCATGTGCTATGATTGAGTTGGAGCCACAGTTGTGTCAGGCTTTCGTAGCTCAGTTGTATATCCGATCGATAGTTCTGGATGAGGTGATCAAGCAGTAGAGAGCTGATCTTAGGCTTCAGGAGATGGTGGGAAAGGCAGGCATTGCTCGAGATAAGGATGGTGTCATTAGATTCTAGCACCGAGTATGTGTCTGTAACGACCCCGAGAACCCGACCCTCGGCCCAAGTCAAGGACCCGATTTTCACGGTCGCCGCCCATGGATCCAAGGACCCGGAAGGGCTATAACACAAGTCTAACAGAATATGTGAAGAAAATGAACGTCAACTGCTAACTAGGAGCACACACGCGGAAGTCGAAAGAAGTGTGAGACCGTTGCGTATTGCTCTAGGTACAGTCCCAACACACACACTAGTACAAGTAAGGACAAGGGAAGAACAAGTCCCTTAGGGGCATACCCTGAGGGGACGTACAACTGAGAGGGGGAACCACTGCTAGCTACGGGGATGATGACTACCGCCCCGTCTCCTCTTCCCGGCGCGCGCCCTGCCGCTGCTGAGAAGTCTCACCTGGAAAAAGGAAGAGATGAGCTTCACAATAGAAGCTCAGTAGGGACTACTAATATCCTACTAGCTCTAACAGGTAGAAGAACATTTATATATATACAATTAATTAAATAACAACAGTTATATCTTCTACCTACATAGGACAGTGCGGAAGCAAGCTACTAACGGGGGCCTTCACGTCGGAATGGCCACCTCCTCCACGCCCCAAGCTCCACAATCACGCCGGCTGCACGAACGGGGCATCACCTCCACCATGAGCACCTCAAGGACGTCGAGAAACACCGGAGAAGAGAGAGCTCGAAGGAGGAAGAAGAAGAAGGAAGGAGGGGAAGGTAAGAGAGATAGGGGCAATGGGGCGTCGGCCTCAGTTTTATACCGATGGGCCCGATGACGCGACGGGTCAACCTGGTGTGACAACGAGCATGTCGTGATGCCCCTAGGCATCGTGACCATGTCGCGATAGTCACCCCCAGCGTGACATCAAAAGGCTGTTAAACCTCGAAGACCGGGAAACAAGAATGCGATGACTAACTAGGTCGCGTCAACATTGTACGCACTGACACCTGACAAGGCCATTCTGACAGACAGGATGTCACGCCCCGATGCGGAATATCGGAGCGCGAAGGCAGTTGCAAGAAAAGGGTATAGAGAGAGTACTAGACATCAAACCATTGCACATTGAATAATACTAAAGCAAATCTTTCTCATTAATAACTTTTTAAATGTCTAGTTACAACCACTAATATCAGAGCCATTCTATATGGCCCAATTACATTGCAATAGAAGGAAATAACTGACTACAACTCTAAGAGAACATAATGACTCGAGGGTACTCTTGGCTTCACTCTTGGTCATTCCCTTCCTCCTGAGTGTATGTGTCATCCTCGGTCTCACCTGAGAACACAACATCAAATAACGTAGGGTGAGCGATAACGCCCAGTAGGACTTAAATCTCAAGCTCAAGCAGGCTTTAAATGATTAACATATTAATGGCAGAGTATCTAAAGATAGTAGGTACAAGAGAGTCAAAATATAGCAAGAGATAGCACAACAGGTAACAAGATAGCACAATAGCACGAGATCGAGTATAGTGTCCAAAAATAGCACAAGTATCGAGTATAGCACGAATAGCAGGATGGCATATCACAACTAGCACAAGTATGGTAATAGCACGACGAGTATAGCACTTGTTTGTCATTCTAGACATCGAGAGAATATAGCACGTTTTGTGTTTGATTGTCATATGATAGTCGAGATAGATCGCACTTGAGTGTAATGCCAAACACTCTGATCATTTAACTCCCATGGGCACTAGCAGATTCGGGCGCACATCCCAGGACCAGATCGGGCCCTTTATATATTGCCAGGCATTGGTTATATTGTTATCTTCAGACAATCAGCCAATGGCCAATATAGAGTACCAAGAAGTAGATGAGAGCAGTAGATGAATAGACGAGATAGTAGAGTGAACGTGAATAGATGAGCGAGTAGAGTATAGATGAGAGCTAGTGGACATTGCACGTAATGCGAGGGTAAACAGGCGATAGTAACAGTTGCACAACACGCGCACATCGTATTGGCAGTCAGGTGGAATTCACAATCTTCCGCTGGCCATGTTATGCATAAGTCCAGAGGTCCGACGTGATTCAAGGTAAGAGCGAACTTCTAATAACCGTTTGGACCATATCGATCCTAAAGGTGTAATGGGTGTTAGGGTACAACTGGATCGTCGACCATTTGGAATCCATGATCAGAGGAGACTTACGGAGGCCTTGTGCAAGGTTCACTAGTCGGCGAAAGGAATATCCGACGGAGAGTTCACCACAAGCCAAGTAAAGTGTGTATATAAAACAGGTGCTCGACGTTCTAGAGGAATTCTAGAACAGTGGAGCGTCGATATCGATATATAAACCACGCAAGAAACGAATACAAGTCCTTTAAAATAGGGCAATTAATATAATTTATTGTAATAAATTACCAAATACATTATGAGATATTTTATGCTAGATTTTAGTCATATATGGGGCTTCATGTGTGTGCATGTCTAAGAGAAATCATAGATAGAAATAAGTCGTGAATATGTATTTTAAATCTTTCAAGGTAGCACCATTTTTAAAACAAGTTTTTACTGGGGGATAACTGTAAAAAGGAAGCACATGCATGGGTCGCGACATGACCTGCGGATCAGGCATGAGAATGCGACAGGGGCGGAAAAGGATCGCGACAGGACGGGCACAGAGATCCCGATGGCTTACTTGTCACGTCCTGAACGCGACAAGTGGACTGTCACAACCAGACCCAGAAGGCGACATATCGGCCTGTCGCGATCTGGTGGTCTGCGCCTGGCTCTGACAGGAATCAGACCAGGCTTGGGTTTACGGGCCAACATGAATCAAATTGATACAGGGTGCTTTGGAAAATTAGAACAAATCACATGGTTTATGAAAATTCGTGAAACAAATTTTTAACAACTCTAGACAGGCTAGGGTACATGCAGTAATTAGGAATTTGCAGATTTCAAGGAATTCGATAGGCCTTAAATTCATGCAACATGAAGAACAATAACAGTGAGCAACTTGGAATAGACGATTTAATTCTCCAACTAGAGTGAATCAAATTTAGGGCTTTCAGGGGCAAAATATTCCTATCAACCCTCAGTCCTTACTCAAAAGGTTTCATGACATGAGGACGAGTGGATTTGAAGATATGCACCAAAGAAAGGGGCTCGGGGTCATGAAGTGTACAGAACTTCGAAAATTCATAAGAAAAAATTTAATAGATGGAAAATTATGAAACATGGGGGTTCGTCCAAGAGGTAGGAAGAACCTACAGACGAGATTTCTGAATTTTAGCTTGTGAGAATGACCTTTGACTCGATATCTTCTAGGGCTTAGAACTCCAAGAACGAGGAAGAAGCTCCAAGAACTCCTTCTCCCCACGAGATCCTCTCCTCCTTGGCCTCTTCTCCACGTCCAACAACCTTTGGCAATGAGCTAGGGTCGACCAAGAGGGTTAGGAGGTGTATTTAAGCATGTATGGGTTCCTATTCCTATTCCTACTCTAATTGGTCTTAATTACAAGATTTCCTAACTCCAACTTCCTTCCTTGCTTTCCAATCTCTACTTAGGCTAGGAAGAGATCCAAATTCGTGCCAAACCATATGGGGTAGGTTTAGGAATCCAATTCCATCTCAAATTAGTTATTTAATGCATTAAATATCTCTTTTCGTTTTAGGTAATATTTAAGTTACGAATTTAGGGTATTTTCCCACTATTTACTATTTGTAGATTCATATTTTGACCCAATAAATTTTAGATGATCCATTAAGCAAAGCCCATTACTCTTTTTCATTTAATCGGTTTTATTAAATGCTCTTTTCATTGAATATCCCTTCTTTCTGAGTTTTTAATTTATTATTAAATTTTTATTTTTCTCAAAAATCAGGTTGCTACATCCTCCCCTTCTTAAAAGAATTGGTCCCCAAATCATATAACCTTACAGGAGATAATGGCTTACCGAATAGATCAGGGTAGTTGCGTCTGATAATTCCTTCTGGTTCCCATGTGCTTCTTCCACTCCGCGGTTATTCCTTAAGACCTTCACCACGTGAATGGGACGATTTCTGAGTTGTTACACCTTCGGTCCAATATTTTGATCGGTTTCTCTTCATACGATGTCCTTGTTTAACACTAGATCATCATGGCGAATGACATGTGTAGGATCGCCCACATACTTTCTAAGCATGGAGACATGGAAGACATTGTGCACACTTGCCAAATTTGGCGGCAAGGCTAGTCTGTAAGCAACTTCACCAATCCTTTCAAGTAATTCGAAAGGACCAATGAATCTTGGACTAAGTTTCCCTTTCACTCTGAATCTTTGGATACCTCGGGTAGGAGATACCTTTAATAGCACATGATCTCCTATTTGAAATTCCAGATTCTGTCTTCTCTTATCGGCATAACTCTTCTGTCTAGACTGAGCAATCTTGAGTCAATCACGTATCATCTGTATATCTCGGGTTGTACATTGTACCACGTCAGGTCCTAACCATTGTTGTTCTCCCACTTCATTCCAACATATAGGAGATCTACAATTCCTACCATAAAGTGCTTCAAATGGTGCCATTTTAATACTCGCCTGGTAACTGTTGTTATAGGCGAACTCAATCAAGGGTAAGTGGTCATTCCAATGCTTTGAATCTATAATGCAGGCTCTTAACATGTCTTCTACAATTTGATTTGTCCTCTCAGTTTGCCCATCAGTTTGCGGTGAAAGGTAGTGCTAAAATTAAGCTTCGTACCAAGGGCAGTTTGCAGACCTTTCAAAAATGGGAGGTGAACCTTGGATCTCGATCTGAGATAATGGATGACGGAATGCCGTGCAACCGCACGATCTCCTTGACATATAATGCAGCTAGCACCTCCACAGACCATGTACTCTTTATGGGTAAGAAGTGCGCATATTTGGTCAACCGGTCAACGATGACCCATATGGCGTCAAGTCCACCACGAGTTCTGGGTAAACCCATGATGAAGTCTATGCCAATGCTTTCCTACTTCCATTCTGGGATATCTAGCGGTCTGAGTACACGGCAGGGCGCAGGTGTTCCGCTTTTACTTGCTGACATGTGAGGCAATGAGCTACATGCTCGGCTACTACCTCTTCATATTCGCCACCAAAATGTTCTTTTCAAGTCTTGATACATTTTGGTACCTCCTGGATAAATGGTGTACTTAGTTTGATGAGCTTCATCCATTAGTTTCCTTTTTAGGGCTTCGTTGTCTGGGACACAATTCTCCATTGGAATACTAACCTTCCATCTTCAGTCATGGCAAAATCCGGTCTGTCCGCTAAGGTTTCCTTGACACGAACCAAGAATGGATCATGTCCTGTTGCATCTTGATTTCCTCCAGCAGATCGGATTGGATCTTGAGATTGGCAATCAAAACATGATCATCCCTATGTTCAATATTTAAGTCTAGCCTCGCGAATTGTTCAGTAATTGCATCTCGCCAAGTACTAGACTTGAGATAGATGCCATTGGCTTCCTACTAAGAGAATCAGCCATGACGTTTCACTTACCTGGATGGTACTGGATGTTGAAATCGAAGTCCTTTAGATATTCTAACCATCTTCTCTGCCTCATGTTGAGTTTTTCTGGGAGAATAGGTACTTTAGACTTTTATGGTCTGAGTAGACAGTGAATTGCTCGCCATATAGATAGTGTCCCCAAATCTTGAAGGTGAAGACCACAGCAGCCAGCTCGAGATCATGTACAGGGTAGTTGACTTCGTGTGTCTTAGTTGTCTTGAAGAATAGGCAATGATCTTCTCCTTTTGCATGAGTACACATCCTAGCCCGATTCCAGAGGCATCGGTGTAGACAGAGAAACCTTTCCCTCTATTGGCAGAGCGAGAATGGGTGCTGAGGTAAGGCAGTTTTTGAGAGTTTGAAACTTCTCTCACACTCTTTACTCTAGGAGTATGGATTCTCCTTTCGTGTCAGACGCGTGAGAGGAACAACGATCCTTGAGAAGTCCTTGATGAAACGCCTGTAATAGCCAGCCAGTCCTAGGAAGCTTCTTATTTCGGTGACGTTGGTTGGTCTCTCCCAGTTGAGTACAGCTTCGACTTTGGAGGGATCAACAGAGATGTCGTCTTTTGAGATGACATGGCCCAAGGAAGACACTTCCTCAAGCGAGAACTTGCACTTGCTTAATTTTGCATATAATCTGTTGTCTCATAAGACTTGCAGTGCGGTCCTCAAGTGTTCTTCATGATCTTCCTTGGTCTTTGAATATATGAGGATATTGTCGATGAAGACGACCACAAATTTGTCAAGGTATGGCCAATATATGCTGTTTATGAGTTGCATAAAGCCTGTAGGAGCATTGGTTAGACCAAAAGGCCTAACAACAAATTCGTAGTGTCCATACCTGCTCCTGAAAGCCGTTTTGAATATATCGTCATCCTTGATCCTCATTTGGTGATAGCCAGATCGAAGATCGATCTTGGAGAAGTATTGGGCTCCAGATATCTGGTCGAATAGTTCATCGATCCTAGGCAATGGGTACTTGTTCTTGATGGTCAACTGGTTGAGCTGACGATAGTGGATGCATAGTCTCATTGACCCCCTTCTTCTTGACAAATAGTACAGGTGCTCCCCAAGGGGAGGTACTTGGTCTGATGAACCCCTTCTCTAGAAGCTCCATCAGTTGTGTCTTCAATTGCTTCAGCTCGGCAAGTGACATCCGGTATGGTTGACGCGATACCGTTGCAGCTCCAGGAGTCAACTCAATGGCGAAGTTGACGTCACATTCAGTGGGGACTCTGGGTAAGTCTTCAGGGAATACATCTGGGTAGTCGTAGACTATGTGGATATCTTCTATTTTTGAACCCTTCTTTTCGACTATGACGGCCGCAAGAAAGCAAAACATCCTTTCCTTATCATGTTATGGGCTTTTAAGGCGAAGACTAGAGACATCCGCTTCTTATGTCTAATCCCAGTGAATGCTAATTTAGGAAAGTCACTAAAGGTCACCCTTCCTTTCTTACAATCGACTTTGCCATATGTGGACAACCAGTCGGCTCCCAATATGACATCATACCCTTCCATGGACATACATACCAGATCGGCCTTTAGGTTATGGTCTCCGATCATTACATCGGCAGATGGAAAGTATTAGTTTAGTTTCTCCTTCTCCCCCAAGGGTGTTGTGACAGAGAATTCACCACCCATGGTTGTAGGTTTTGCAGTCAGGGTATCAGCAAAGTGTTGCGATATGAATGAATGAGTAGCTCCAGTATCAAATAACACAAATGCTGGCAAAGAAAGGACTAGCAGGGTACCTTCTACCACGCCACCTTCCTCGCTGGTTTCTTCATTGTGCAGGGCTTGCAGCCTGCCCTGTTTCTTAGCATAGTAGTGCGCTTCTCATTTTCTTTCAGCATCGGGCACTCGGGTATGCGATGCTCATGACTTCCGCAGCGCAGACATGTTCCGGCTTTTCTCCAGCACTCCTCAGCGGTGTGACCAGGTTTGTCACAGTGTTTGCAGTTACCTTTTGCTGGAGTGTTGGGGATGAAGACCTTGGTTTTCCTATCTTGGCTGGATCCCTCAGTTGGGTGGAAAGGATGCTTTTTGCCGTTGGTCGGCTTGGAAGATGTTGTTCCCGATGTCATTCCTTTCTTTATGAACTTCCCCTTGATACGGTCAGTGAAGTCTGTAGCGTCTTCTAGTAGCTGAGCCTTCTTAACCATCTGGGCATATGTGTATGTCGAGTGGCGCCAGTTGAGTAATGTACTGAGGCTTCAGGCCATTTAGAAAGCGCTTAGCCTTCATCCTCTCAGTGTTGATCAGATGTACAGCATAGCGTGCCAGTCTAGAGAACTGGGCTTCGTATTCTGCTACCGTCAGGCTTCGCTGTTTAAGAGCAGCGAATTCAGCAGCTTTCTTTTCCTGTACTTGTTGAAAGAAGTACTTAGCATTATAAGCTTCCTTAAATTGGCCCAAGTAAATTGGTCGTTATCCCGTGTGGCTTCCACGGACTCCCACCATGCGCGGGCATCCTTCTCAATTGGAATGTTTCTAATAGGAGTTTGTCTACGTCCGCACATTGCATTACACTGAAGATCCTTTCCGTTTCCATTAGCCAGTGCTCCGCTTCATTTGATCCGTAGACCCACTGAACCTAGGCGGGTTCAGACCCCTGAAATTGCGATGCAGCTCGCCTGCACCTGGTTGGTTCCCTCCGCGGTTACCACCGCCTGGGGGCGGCTTGTAGTATGGCACGAGTCAGTTCCTAGAGGGACTGTTGCATGCCTCTCATCTGGGCACGTTCCGCAGTCATTGTAGTTGTTTAGTTCCTACAAAATAGTTGGATATTTATAATGCTGATTAAAAATTTGTGCGTGTGTGAGTTTTTTTAGCGGATTACCCATGGTTCTACCCCATCTCTCATAGGTAGGATTTCTGACTCTTAGTCAAGGCTGGTCACCTAGATCACCCTATACTTAGAATAACCTAGGCTATGGTACCACAAAACTGTCACGCCCCGATGCGGAAAATCAGAGCGCGAAGGCAGTTGCAAGAAAAGGGTATAGAGCGAGTACTAGACATCAAACCATTGCACATTGAATAATACTAAAGCAAATATTTCTCATTAATAACTTTTCAAATGTCTAGTTACAACCACTAATATGAGAGCCATTCTATAGGGCCAATTACATTGCAATAGAAGGAAATAACTGACTACAACTCTAAGATAACATAATGACTCGAGGGTACTCTTGGCTTCACTCTTGGCCATTCCCTTCCTCCTGAGTGTATGTGTCATCCTCGGTCTCACCTGAGAACACAACAACCAATAACGTAGGGTGAGTGATAAGCCCAGTAGGACTTAAATCTTAGGCTCAAGCAGGCTTTAAATGATTAACGTATTTAATGGCAGAGTATCTAAAGATAGCAAGTACAAGAGAGAAAAATATAGCAAGAGATAGAACAACAGTAACAAGATAGCACAATAGCACGAGATCGAGTATAGTTTCCAAAATAGCACAAGTATCGAGTATAGCACGAATAGCAGGATGGCCATAGCACAACTAGCACAAGTATGGTAATAGCACGACGAGTATAGCACTTGTTTGTCATTCTAGACATCGAGAGAGTATAGCACGTTTTGTGTTTTGATTGTCATATAGATAGTCGAGATAGATAGCACATGAGTGTAATGCCAAACACTCTGATCATTTAACTCCCATGGGCACCAGCACTTTCCAGCGCACATCCCAGGACCAGATCGGGCCCTTTATATATTGCCAGGCATTGGTTATATTGTTTATATTTAGACAATCAGTCAATGGCCAATATAGAGTACCAAGAAGTAGATGAGAGCACTAGATGAATAGACGAGATAGTAGAGTGAACGTGAATAGATGAGCGAGTAGAGTATAGATGAGAGCTAGTGGACATTGCACGTAATGCGATGGGTAAAAAGGCGATAGTAACAGTTGCACAACACGCGCACGTCGTATTGGCAGTCAGGTGGAATTCACGATCTTCCCGCTGGCCATGTTATGCACAAGTCCAAAGGTCCGACATGATTCAAGGTAAGAGCAAACTTCTAATAGCCGTTTGGACCATATCTATCCCTAAAAGTATAATGGGTGTTAGCGTACAACCGCTCGTCGACCATGTGGGAATCCATGATCAGAGGAGACTTACGGAGGCCTTGTGCAAGGGTTCACTAGTCCGGCAAAAGGAATATCCGACGGAGAGTTCACCACAAGCCAAGTAATGTGTGTATATAAAACAGGTGCTCGACGTTCTAGAGGAATTCTAGAACAGTGGAGCGTCGATATCGATATATAAACCACGCAACAAACGAATACAAGTCCTTTAAAATAGGGCAATTAATATACTTTATTGTAATAAATTACCAGATACATTATGAGATATTTTATGGGTTTTCATCAAAATTCTTATGAAGGCGACGAGTACCCATGTAAGGGTCGCGACAGGTACGGGGCAGATCGCGACAAGCACATCCATGGGTCGCGACATGACCTGCGGATCAGGCACTGAGAACGCGACAGGGGCGGAAAAGGATCGCGACAGGATGGGCACAGAGAACGTGACGGCTTACCTGTCGCGTCCTGAACGCGACAAGTGGACTGTCGCAACCAGACCCAGAAGGCGACATATCGGCCAGTCGCGATCTGGTGGTCTGCGCTGGCTCTGACAGGAATCAGACCAGGCTTGGGTTTGCGGGGCAACATGAATCAAATTGATACAGGGTGCTTTGGAAAATTAGAACAAATCACATGGTTTATGATAATCCGTGAAACAAATTTTTAACAACTCTAGACAGGCTAGGGTACATGCAGTAATTAGGAATTTGCAGATTTCAAGGAATCCGATATGCCTTAAATTCATGCAACATGAAGAACAAGAATAGTGAGCAACTTGGAATAGATGATTTATTACGCCAACTATAGTGAATCAAATTTAGGGCTTTTAGGGGCAAAATATGCCTATCAACCCTCAGTCCTTACTCAAAAAGTTTCATGACATGAGGACGAGTGGATTTGAAGATATGCACCAAAGAAAGGGGCTCGAGGTCATGAAGTGTATAGAACTTCGAAAATTCATATGAAAAGATTTAATAGAAGGAAAAATATGAAACTTGGGGGTTTCGTCCAAGAGGGTAGGAAGAACCTACAGAAAATTTCAGAATTTTATCTTGTGAGAACGTCTACCCTTGACTCGATTTATCTTCTAGGGCATAAAACTCCAAGAACGAGGAAGAAGCTCCAAGAACTCCTCCCCACGAGATCCTCTCCTCCTTGGCCTCTTCTCCACGTCCAACAACCTTTGGCAATGAGCTAGGGTCGACCAAGAGGGTTTAGGAGGTGTATTTAGGCATGTATGGGTCCTACTCCAATGCTCTTAATTACAAGATTTCCTAACGCCAACCTTCCTTCCTTGCTTTCCAATCTCTATTTAGGCTAGGAAGAGATCCAAATTCGTGCTAAACCATATGGGGTAGGTTTAGGAATCCAATTCCATCTCAATTACTTATTTAATGCATTAATATCTCTTTTCTTTTTAGGTAGTATTTAAGTTACGAATTTAGGGTATTTTCCCACTATTTACTATTTGTAGATTCATATTTGACCAATAAATTTTAGAGGATCCATTAAGCAAAAGCATTACTCTTTTTCATTTAATGGGTTATTAAATGCTCTTTTCATTGAATATCCTTTTTTCTGAGTTTTTAATTTATATTTAAATTTTATTTTTCTAAAAAATTCAGGTTGCTACACAGGACAGCAGTCAAGTCCGTCAGAAAAGCAGTCACGTCGCCTGCAGATGGTGCGACAACAATGCGACGGCCCTCCCGTCGTGACTAGAATGTGATGGCTAGGTGGGTCGCCACACAAATCCTGTCGCGACGGGCTCTCCCGTCACGACCCTGTGGACAGGGCCAAGGGACTATGGGGCGGGTCTTACATCCTACCCCCCCTTAAAGAAATATGGTCCTCAAAATTAGAGAGAAACTCAGATTCAATAGGAAGCAACAAAAAAGAGAAAACAACGTACCGATCAATCAAACAATATAGGAACTGCTCTCTCCTCTCATCCTCGTGCTCCCACGTGGCCTTGCCACCACTCCTAGACAACCTTGACTAGCGGAATCTGCTTCCTGCGTAACTGCTACACTCTGCGGTCTACAACTCTGACCGGGTACTCTGGCACTGATAGGTCTGGTGCTACCTCAAGCTGTGAGTAGTCCAACACGTGTGACGGATCTGCAACGTACCTTCTGAGCTGTGACCACGTGAAAGACCTCATGTACCGCTGCTAACTCTGCTAGAAGACGCAATCTGTGTACGACCTCGCCGATCCTCTCTGTGATATGGAAAGGCCCAATATACATCGGATTGAGCTTTCCATTCCTGCCAAATCTCATAACACCCTTGGTCGGCGAAACCCGCAAGAACAGAAGGTCACCCACGTTGAACTGTAACGGCCTCCTGCGGACATCTGCATAGCTCTTCTGTCTACTCTATGCTGCTCGAAGCCTCTGCTTGACTAAACTGACAGTGTCTGCACACTGCTGCACCATCTCTAGTCCCAAAAGCTACCTCTCACCAACCACGAACCAGTGAAGTGGTGTCCTGCACGGCCGACCATACAAAGCCTCGTATGGTGCCAACCCAATGCTCGAGTGATAACTGTTGTTGTATGCAAAACTAACCATCGAAAGGTGTGACTCCCAAGTGCCACTCCAATCCAAACAACACGCTCTCAGCATATCCTCCAAAGTCTGAATGGTCCTCTTTGACTGCCCATCTGATGCGGGTGATACGCTGAACTCAGTCTCAACTCTATACCAAGAGCTCTCTGCCAAGTGAGCCAAAACCCATAAGGGAACCTCGGATCTCTGTCGAAAACAATCGAAACTGGGGTTCTGTGCAACAGGAACAACTCGGCCACGTACAGTCTGGCGAGCTTGTCCACTGACCAAGACATCCTGACTATAAGAAAGTGCACTGACTTGGTCAATCGATCTACAATCACCCAAATAACATCATGTCTCTGCGGATTACGGGGCAAACCAACCACAAAGTCCATGGTGATGTCATCCCACTTCCACTCGAGAATGGGTAATGACTGCAGCTCACCACCTTGACGTTGATGCTCAGCCTTCACCTGCGACAAGTAAAGCAACGAGCGACAAACTTTGCCACGCCCCTCTTCATCCTTGGCCACCAGAAGAACCTCCTCAGGTTATGATACATCTTGGTGGAACCAGGATGAATAGCATACCTCGACCAGTGTGCCTCTGGACAACAGCGCCTGGCACGTATCACACAGAATGTACAATCTACCTCTGAACCTGACCTCACTGTCCTCGTCCAGCTCAACATCTGGCATCTACAATATATCTACAACTCTGAGTCTGCCTATTGTGTCTCCAACAACTGACGATACACTAACGGACGAACTGACAAACTGGTCATCACTGCGCGGTTTCTGCACCTCGAAGGGTAGAAAACTCCCTATGACAAATCCTAAAACAGCCTCCACTCTCTGACCATCGAGGAACTTAGGTGAACACACTTGTTCAAAGCATCTGCCACGACGTTAGCCCTTTCCGGGTGGTAGGAGAGGGTAAGGTTGTAGTCCATTAGGTACACTATCCATCTGTGCTGCCTCAAGTTCAAATCCTTCTGAGTGTAGATATTCTGCAAACTCTGATGGTCTGTGAAGATCTCGAATGCCTCGCCGTACAAATAGTGCCTCCATAACCTCAGACCGAAACACACTACTGCCAGCTCTAAGTCATGGGTAGGGTAGTTCTCCTCATGCTTCTTCAGCTACCGAGAAGCATAGGCGACGACCCCACCATGCTGCGCATCAACCCGCACCAAATCTGACCTCGACGCGTCGGTGTAGACCACAAAATGTCCGCTACATGATGGCAAGACCAACACTGGTGCTGAAGTCAACCTCGACTTCAGCGCCTAGAGACTCTGCTCGCAATCCTCAGTCCACACAAATCTGGCCTCATGTCTGGTCAACCTGGTCAACGGCTCAACAATCCTGGAAAAATCCTGGATGAATCTCCTGTAATAGCCTGCCAAACCTAAAAAGCTGCGAACCTCTGACACTGAAGTGGGCCGCTCCGAAGACAACAATGCCTTAACGTTGGTAGGGTCCACTGCCACACCAGAACCTGAGATCACGTGCCCGAGAAAGTGCAGCTCCCTTAGCCAAAATTCGCACTTATCAAACTTGGCATAAAGTTGGCGACTCAGTAATGTCTCTAGCATGATCCTCAGATACTCCTCGTGCTCCTCTTCAAACCTGAGTAGACCAAAATGTCATCTACAATGATGACCACAAACCTTTCCACATACTCACTAAACACCCTATGCATCAAATACATAAAAGCTGCAGGTGCATTTGTAGCCCAAACGGCATCACGACGAACTGAAAGTGACCATACCTCGAACGAGAAGCTATCATGCCAATATCTGACTCTCTGATCCTCAACTGGTAGTACCCTGATCTCAAGTCAATCTTCCAGAACACCCTGGCTGACTGCAACGGATCAAACAAGTAATCGATCATTGGCAATGGATACTTGTTCTTCACTGTTACCTAGTTCAGTTGCCTATAATCGATACATAACCTCAAGCTGCCATCCTTCTTCCTCACGAATAACATGTTGGGTTGAGTGTGAATATAATTCGTTTCTCCTCACATTTTGATGATGACAAGTTGTGATTTTAATGCATAACCATTGGAACATGTAAAATACATCACCTAATTACAATATTCAAAAGCATGTTTCCAAGCACATTTATCATTAATATTCATGATAATATATTTATCTAATGATTTATTTGTTTATTTCTCAGGAACAAACATTTTCTGCAAACGTAGTGTCGACATAACCATCCCTGTTGTCGACACAATGGTTCAGAACAAAGGCAGAAATCTGAAGAAAACTCCATCTCAGGTCGACACGAGTCCAGAGCAGGTCGACACTAGAGACAGATTCCAGAGAAATTTGTGAACAGATTGCCATCTCAGGTCGACACCAAATTAGGTAATAGCCTTCCCAGAAGGCCAGTTTTGCTGTCTGGGCCAGCAGGTCGACACCAAATGAGATCAGGTCGACACTAGAGAGCCTTCTCAGAAAGGTATTTTGCTGTCTGGGTCATGAGGTCGAAACCAATGATATCAGGTCGACACTAGATACCTCTCCCAGGGAGTTGTTCTGCCAGTCTGGAAGAGTGTGTCGACACACCTCATGGGCAGGTCGGCACACTCCGAATCTCTGTGACTTAAGATTCCTCCTAGACATGTGGCACCCTAGGGAGATTTCAGATCAACATTGGATCATGTGCCCACGCCCCAAGGGTATCTTTTCGATATTTAGGGTATAAATACCCTCCTTAAGGGCACTCATCCCAAGAGAATCTCTTTAGAGCCTCCAGAAACCTGCAAGCAGTGCCAAGAGAGTCTCACCTCCCTGTTTTGCTCTCTCTTGTGCTTCCACACCTCAATTCACCCTTCTCCAAGCACAAGGATCGAAGTTTGATCAACATGAAGCACTAGGATCAACTTCAAAGGAGCAGATCAAGTTGAATCCAGCATTTGCGAAGCTCTCAAGGAAGATCCCACCATCAGAGTTGCAGAGCATCGACCAAGGGACTTCAAGTGATCAAGATTCTTCCAATTCGGCCTCTACAAGGGAGTTTTCTTGAAGAACAAGAATTGTCAACCTCGAGTCTTAAGTCCTTCTTGTTTCTTCCTGGCTATTCTAGAGATTGTGCATAATCTATTGCATCAATTCTCTTGAATTGGCCTTAATAGATCAGATCATTGCTAGAGGATCTGCATCTAGTGTTTGTGTTCTAGCAAGTGGTTGTGAGCCTGTGTGCTCAGGTTTTTGAGTTGTCGTACTCAAGTTGTATGGTTGAGCAGTCTTGCTCAGTTTCTAGAGTAGTCTTGCTCTAGGTAGTGTGTGAGTTGTCTAACTCATTTGTGGAGTTGTCAGGCTCCATTGTGGGGGTGTAACCCAGGTTGCTAGTGGATCCTCAATGTGTGTGAGGGGTGGATGTAGGAGTCACATGGTGTGATCTCCGAACCACCTAAAAATCTCTGCGTATTGGTCTGTTTGTGGTTTGATTCTTCTCTTCGTTAGATGAATGCATAGGAATGTTTGAATCCATATAATCAACTTGTTTACTCACTCAAATTGCTTAACTCACATAATCTCTCTTCAGATCTGTGAAATTTGCTTTCAATCTAACTCTGATTCAAAGGTTTTGCAAAATTGGTTTATCTTCCGCATTAGTTGGCATAGATCTATTCAACCCCACCTTCTACATCTTGTCCACACATTTTATCGATCCTTCAATTGGTATCAGAGCGGGTTTACACTTGATCTGATCTGATCTGAGCAGTTCTGAGTGTTCTGTGTTGCTTGTTTGCTTGATTGTTTGTTTTGCTGAGTGTTTCCTTCCTTGCACCATCTGTCTAATTAATGGATTCTAGAGGATTCATAGCTGAGGGCCATTCATAAATAGGCCAACATTCTTTAATGGAACGGACTATTCAAATTGGAAAAATAGAATGCAAGTTTCTAAGAGCCCAAAATTATGAAATCTGGAAAGTAGTGGAAGTAGGTCCCTATGAAAACCAGGGAGAAGAAGAAACCTGGACTAGGGAACATATAAGAAGAGCTACATTGAATTATAGTGCCATGAACATGATTCAATGTGCTGTTCACCCCAAAGAGTACTCAAGAATCTCTATGTGCAAATCTGCCAAAGAGATGTGGGATAAACTTGAGGTACTCTATGAGGGGACATCTCAAGTAAAAGAAACCAAGGCTAACATACTTGTCTCTGAATATGAGTTGTTCATGATGAAATCTAACGACACAATCTCTGAAATGTTTGCCAGGTTTATGATCATAGTCAATGGACTGAAGGCCTTAGGTAAGGACTATGATGAACAGTCCATCCCCATGTACTTTTAAATTAATTACTTGCCTATTTTGGTGATAAACAAAACACTGTCAAAGAAAGTCAAGCATTTGTGGTAAGTCTTACATACATCTTTTTTCAGAATAGCCATAATAATTCCTTCATTAATTATAGCGACTCTGTAAGTTATCGTAACGACTTCTTCAGAAGTTATAACGACTTGCTCATTATAACGACTCTGTAAGTATCGTAACGACTTCTTCAGAAGTTATAACGACTTGCTCATTATAACGACTCTGTAAGTTATCGTAACGACTTCTTCAGAAGTTATAACGACTTGCTCATTATAACGACACTGTAAGTTATCGTAACGACTTCTTCAGAAGTTATAACGACTTGCTCATTATAACGACTCTGTAAGTTATCTTAACGACTTCTTCAGAAGTTATAACGACTTGCTCATTATAACGACTCTGTAAGTTATCGTAATGACTTCTTCAGAAGTTATAACGACTTGCTCATTATAACGACTCTGTAAGTTATCGTAACGACTTCTTCAGAAGTTATAACGACTTGCTCGTCATAACGACTCTGTAAGTTTCGTAACGATTTCTTTAGAAGTTACAACGACTTGCCATGTTTCATAATGATTTCTTTTGAGAGCTACAACGACTTGCCATGTTTCATAACGATTTCTTTTGAGAGCTACAACGACTTGCCATGTTTCATAACGATTTCTTTTGAGAGCTACAACGACTTGCCATGTTTCATAACGATTTCTTTTATCATCTGTTATAGAACGACTTGGTTGTGGTAACGATTTCATGAGTTATCATAACGACTTCTTATCAGTCTACAGCAACTTGATCATAACGATTCTATCAGATTTTCACAACGACTGCATAAGTCATGTTTCCATTAATTAAATGTTTTTCCTTGATTTAATCTACGTTGAATAGTCAAAGTCGCATCTCGTCTGATTGACTGCCATGCATTTAATAAAGACTGAACGTATCTCTGCATGGACACAGAACATATCTTCCATTCTCGTGTATTCTCTGCATGCATCTTTTAGAACGATAAAGTATTACTACTATATTTGTGTCTATCTACTTTGACGTTGATTGACATCTGGAGATAGTATAGCTGTCTACCATTAAAGCTCAACCTTGCAGAACCTTAAGGATGTACTATCCTACAACAACGGACACAGAAGGAACTACAAGCAAACTCAGAAGATCTTATCTCTTTGCGTGCTCCAAAGAACAAAAGACTGTTGACAGGAAGCTTCCACAAAACCTCAGTCTAACGTACACCAAAGCTGTGAGACAACGGTCATCTCCTTGTCCTCATTCAAATCGGAGATACAAATACAAGATGAAGCTCGGAAGACAAACGATTGAGAGATTTTAACTCATATTGAAGAGCGGCTAGAACTCTGCAGCTTTCAGTCTTCGAATTTTTCTCTAGAGCCAGAAATTCAGTCTTTTCGATCTTGGCTCTTAGCTCCCTGTGCTGTGAGAAGAAAAATTAAGGAAGAGCTAGTTTAGTTCTGAGAGAGTGCACTTTGTGTAGATCTTCGTCTCTCAGTGCTTGTAGCTTCAGATGAGTTTTGAAAAGCTTGATCTAGGGGCTAGTCTTTTTCTCTCAAGAATTTTCCTGTGTTATTCCCTTCGTGTGTGAAGGAAGACCTGGTGGTTTCCAGGGTGGTGTTTTTTCCCTTCGTACGTGAAGGAAGACCTGGTGTTACCAGGGTGTTGTGTTCCCTTCAGGGGTGAAGGAAGACCAGCTAAGCTGGGTGGTTGTTTTTGTCCATAGGGGGACTGTACCCCAGTTAGTGAAATCCTGAGGTTGCTCAGGGACTGGACGTAGGACTCCTAAGGAGAGGAGATCCGAACCAGGATAAATGTGTGTGTTGTGTGATTGTCTTCTTTGTGTGATTGTTGTTTTTATTAACCATTACTAATCCCTTTCAGAACTCTCTTTATGTTTGTTTGAGTTCAGGTTTTTATCAGATAAACTTTTAAAGACCCATTCACCCCCCCCCTTTGGGTTAGCCACCGGGAACAGACTATACGGATGCTGACGGTAAGAAAAATCTTGCGTTCTCTCTCTTCAATATGGCACACCAAGGCCACTGTCATTGATGATTCTAATGACTTGTCCAAAATTTCTTTGGATGGATTTGATAGGATCCTAATGACATGTGAAATTAATCTAAAGAGAAATGAGGAACACATAATCAAAACCAAGCCAGTAGCATTAAGGCCTCATCTAGTAACAAGGACAAAAGTCAGGATAAACCAGTTCTGATGAGTCTGAGTCAAATGAGGATGAAATGCCCTCATGACCAGGCAATTCGAAAAATTCTTGAAATATAGAAAAGGAAATTTTTTGGTAAAAAGAAATACTCTTCAGGTAAAAGAAAAACATCATTTCTAATGCAAACTCTAACAAGAATAAAAAATCTGACGATATTGTCATTTGCTACAGGTGCACACAACCAGGACACATGAAAGGAGAATGTCCTGAGAACAAGAAGGACAAGCACAAGAAAATTCACAAATTCAAGAAGCCGAAGGCCATGGTAGCCACTTGGTCTGATGAGGACACATGTGAAAATGAAGAAGAAGAAAAATCATCAAGCTCTGGAAGTGAGGAGATTTGCTTCATGGCAAACAACTCATGGAAAGGTAAGCACATCCTTTGAAGATTTTTCTGTTGAAGATTGGCAGGATGCTTATGCTGAATTAGTTGAAAACTATACTGAAATGAGAAAAGAAAATAAGCATCTCAAAAAGAAAATGAAAATATTTATCATAATCAATCTTCAAACAAAAGAATTTGTGAACTAGAAAATGAAGTGATAGAATTGAATGAAGAAAAAGAAAACCTTTTGAATCTGATTGATGACTTAAGCTAGCTTCTCAAAAGGCCACCATGAATTCAAGACTTATCTGAAAAGCTAGAAAAAGAAAATCAAGATAAACAACAAAAGATTGAAGAAATCAAAATTTTGGAAAACCAGCTAAGACAAAAAGATGAAGTCATTGAAACATTCACAAATGGCAAAGATAATTTGGAGGCCTTGTTGGGAACAATATGAAATCAATCTCTCATGGACTAGGGTTTGATAACCAAAAAAGAAAAAAAGACAATCCGGTGAAAAGAAGATAAAGCACCTCTAATGAAATTTGTTAAGGCCCTAGTCTTGAAATATAGAAGTCAAACAAAATCAGCAAAACACAAAAAAAAAAATCAAAAACTCAAACAAAGACAAGGCACCAGGTCGACACAATCTCCTGACAGGTCGACACCAGTCCACAAGAAGAAGGCTTATGTGGCTGTAGTTTTGACACACCGTCGAAGAGAGGTTGACCTGCTCAACACAACCAAGAAAAACCATAAAATAAAAATTCAATAAAAACTACAAAAATAAAAAAAGTCAAAGGTAGTCTTTAATGAAGAGCCTGGCACCTCCAAGATAGCATATCAAGCTGATTGGACCAATTCTTGGAGCCAATGGTATAACAACCCATGTTGGTATCATCCTCAAATTTTCTATCCAAACTTTCTGATGTACCAACAAAATCCTTGGATTCCACCTCCTCATCTGAATTCTCATGCTCAAATGAAAAACACCCTTCCTACCAAAAACAAAAATACTGGTGTTTTCATTCCAAAAAAAGAAGATGTGAAAAAGACAGAGAATACCAAAGTAATAAAACAAAAGTAAAAAACAAGTCAAATTTGGATGAGAAAAGATTTGTTAATATTGTCCAAACTTTCTGATGGTCCCAACTCTGTTTGGGTACCAAAATCTTCTCTCCACTAATTGATGTTGCAGGAAGGTCGTGCACCTAATTCAAATGTGTGGTTCCTTGACAGTGGGTGTTCACGAATATGACTGGAGATAGAGCCAAATTTTCTTTCCTGCTAGAAAAGGAGGGTGGTTCAGTGACATTTGGAGGTAAAAATAAAGGAAAGAAAATTGGATCTGGAAAGGTTGGTCAAAGTTCCTCAAACTCTGTTGATAGTGTTTTATTAGTTGATGGTCTTGATTACAACTTGCTCAGTATCAGCCAACTATGTGACAAAGGTCACAATTGTGTTTGAATCTGATTTTTGCAAAATAATTGATTCATCACTGATAAAATCAAATTTTTTGTAAAAGGGAGAACAATGTTTATATGATTGACCTTAATAAAACTTTTCTGAAAATCTTTGCTTTGTTGCAAATAAAGATGAAATTGCATGGACTTGGCACAAAAGACTTGGCCATGCAAGTTTCAGAACCTTGAATAAATTGTTAAGGCTGAATCTGGTTAAGGGTCTTCCTGAATCCTTTTAAAATGTTGAAAATCAAGTTTGTGGGATCTGTGCCCAAGGTAAACAAACTAGGAAATCTTTTAAGAATTTCAATGAGGTACTCACATCTAGGCCACTAGAACTACTTCATATGGACCTTTTTGGCCAACAAGAATTCTAAGTCTTAGTGGCAAGAGATATGGGTTTGTAATCATTGATGATTTTACTAGATTTACTTGGGTCATTTTCTTGTCCCACAAAAGTGATACTTGCCTTGAATTCAGGAAATTCTGTACCACTGCCCTAACAAATTATTCATATAAAATCAAAATATTTTGACTGATCATGGGGGAGAATTGAAAACCAATCATTTTCTGATTTATGGCTGAACTTCAATTTTCCACAAGTTTTCTTCACCAAGAACTCCAGAACAAAATGGAGTTGTGGAAAAAAAGAACAGAACTCTTGTGGAAATGGCTAGATCCATGCTCCTTGAGAGTAATTTGCCCAAATCCTTCTGGGCTGAAGCTGTAAACACAGCAAATCATATTCTTAGTAGAGCATTGGTCAGACCAAAAATCAAGAAACCCCCTATGAATTACTGAAAACAAGAAGCCACTGTTTCTTATCAAAAATCGTTGGGTGCAAATGTTATGTACACAACAATAGTAAAGAAAATCTTGACAAGTTTAATGCTAAGAGTCAGGAAGCCATCTTCCTTGGCTATTCAGAAGTGTCAAGAGCTTTCAGAGTGTACATTCTCAAAAACAAAACTGTTGAAGAGTCTCCTCATGTTATTTTTGATGAAAATTCCTTTTCAACTAACTCTTCTAAATCTTGCAGAGAAAAAGAAGACAGTGAAGAGGATGACTTCATTGTGGACTCTTCACCAACTGTTGAGGAGCTTGAAGACACTGGTGATCTTGAACACCATTCACCATCTTCAAGTGGATCAGGTAACATTGCTCCAGATTTAAGTACCCCTCAACAGGTAATTTATGAACATCGAATTTGAGAGATCACCCATTAGATAATATTGTTGGCAATTGAATGATAGAGTTAGGACTAGATCATCATTTATGCTGCTATTGAAGAAGACCCACTAGCTCTAATTTCCCAAATTGAACCAAAGTCAATTGATGAAGCTTTATCAAGTTCTGATTGGATTAATGCCATGCATGATGAACTTCATCAATTTGAAAGAAATCAAGTATGGGAATTAGTACCTAGACCTAGTGACCAAACAGTCATTGGCACTAGATGGGTCTTCAGAAATAAATTGAATGAATCTGGTCAAGTCATAAGAAACAAAGCTAGGCTAGTTGCAAAGGGGTACAATCAAGAGTTTGGAATTGATTTTGAAGAGTCATATGCCCCTGTAGCTAGACTAGAAGCAGTTAGAATTTTCCTTGCTTTGCATCCTCCATGAAATTCAAAGTTTATCAAATGGATGTTAAAAGTGCATTCTTAAATGGATATATCAAGGAAAATGTTTTTGTTGAACAACCTCCTGGATTTGAAAATGAAAACATCCTAACCATGTTTTCAAGCTTCATAAGGCTCTATATGGTCTTAAACAAGCTCCAAGAGCTTGGTATGACCGTTTGAGTTCTTTTTGCTTGAAAATGATATTCTAGAGAACTGTTGATCAAACTTGTTCACAAAAATAGTCACTAATCAAATAATTGTTGTCCAATTTATGTTGATGACATAATATTTGGATCAACCAATAAAGGCCTGTGTAATGAATTCTCCAATCAAATGAAAATGAATTTGAAATGAGTTTAATGGGAGATCTAAAATTTTCTTGGGATTGCAGGTTAACCAAACTCATGAGGGATCTTCATCAGTCAAACCAAGTATGTCAAAGAACTTCTGAAAAGGTTTGACTTTCAGAACCTCAAGCACTCCAACACACCAATTGCTATAAATGCTAAACTAGAAGAAGACTCAAATGGTAAGTCAGTAGACCCAAAAACCTACAGAGGTATGATTGGTTCTCTACTTTATCTTACAACTTCTAGACCTGATATTCAATTCAGTGTGTGTTTGTGTGCTAGATTTCAATCAAATCCTAAAGAAAGTCACATGCTAGCTGTTAAAAGAATTTTCAAATATCTTGTTGGAACATGTGATTTAGGAATTTGGTATCCTGCTAATTGCAAGTTAGATTTGATTGCCTATTGTGATGCTGATTATGCTGGTTGTAAATTAGATAGAAAAAGCACAAGTGGCTTGTGTTTGTACCTAGGTGGGTGCCTAATCTCTTGGCTTCTAAGAAGCAACATTCAGTAGCTCTGTCAACTGCAGAGGCTGAGTATGTTGCTGCTGGTAGGTGTGGAACCCAAATTCTTTGGGTGAAACATCAACTTCTTGATTACAACCAAGAGTTAGGTTGTGTCCCATCCTTTATGATAACACAAGTGCAATAATCTGTCTAAAAATCCCATTCAGCATTCCAGAACTAAGCATATTGAAATTAGGCATCATTTCTTGAGAGATGAGGTAGCAAAGAAATCTTTTGAACTCCATTTCATAGAAACCGAAAAGCAATTGCTGACATTTTCACAAAACCCTTCCTGACAGTAGATTCTCATCCTTAAGGAGAGAACTTGGTCTTTGTAAATGTCCATTGGGATTGGGTTGAGTGTTAGGCATTTCCTGAGGGGAGTTCATTGCATCATCATACTCCTTTGCTTCCTTGATTCATCATATCTCTCTCCACTTCATCTCTAATTCTTTTGGTCAATGAACACTTCACCTCACATTGTGTTGAACTTCTTGGTATATCAAATGGTGATTTGAAGAAGGACAAGTTCTGCTTGTCTGGACACTTTCACTATGCGAGAGTATATGTCTCCGCCAAGTACCAAGAAATGAATATGCAATTGTTGAGGGGGAGCTTTTGTTGCTCAAAGAGAATTATTTCTGATTTCAAAAACTTGCATATCTCTATTCTGATGAAAAATGGTTGAAATCTTCATCTCAGGGGGAGCTAAAGAATTCACAAGTTATATCCTTGCAAAATTCAAAACTTCTTCTTGCATTACATCAATTTCCTTGCATGATGTCCTCATTCAGGTGTCTAGAGTCTCAAAATGATCCCTTGAGTGATCTACTACATTCATTTGTCAACTCTCACCTATATTCTTCAAAACTACAGAAATTCAGATTTCTTTCTAAGACTGAAGGATAATGTGTGTCTTGATCTTAAACATGTTTTTGTTTGCAATTGATGTTGGATATAGATGATATCTTTTTGTCAAAAACTCTCCAAAATCTGTCCATTCAACAGAGCAATGGCACATGTGCTGAGAACTGCACACCTTCACAATGAATGAAGTGCCATGTAAGTCATGAGGCACTAATGCTATCTCTGTTCAAAGGGATTAAAATTAAAATAAATAAAACAAATAAAATGCCCAATTTTTGATGATGATTGAGTAACTGGAAATATTGGCGTCTAAAAAACGTATATTTTCATGTCAAAAGGTCATCATTTACCCCTTTGAGACTTGATAATGGATAAATCTTCAGTATCCAGGGACTACAGTGTAAAAAAGCATTAGTTCTTGAGTGAACACATATATCTCATTTGATAGTTTGTTTCAAATCAAAATATATATGTCATTGGAGAATTTGTTTAAGAATCATTCTTATCCATCATCAAGTTGTTCCTTAAAAATGTTTGCTGTCAACACACTTTTTCAGTCTAAAAGATTTTTTTTTATCTCTTTGGAATTGAAGAATATGGTAGTGTGAAGTTGATTGTTAAATGTTTTATATCCCTCAAATTATCATTTTCATGACTCAAGTCACTGAATGCTCATATCCTGTTGATATTGTGTAAAGCTTGAATTGTGTTGAATTTTTGCAAATTTAACAAATGAATTTTTAGTCTCTTAAATATCCTTGAAATGACTATTCCACCCATTGCTTATCATTATAGATGTCCCAAAAGTCACATAATTTTTCCATACTCAAATCCAAATTTTTTCATCAGGCCAGGTCGACACTACTCCATCTAGTGTCGACACACTTTGAGTCAGGTCGACACTAACCTCCTCTAGTGTCGACACTGACCCCTGCCAGACTCCTTTTCACCGTGGCACCGGTTAAGGCTTTGTTGTACCTGTGGACACCTTAAAAACCCCCTTTTCTTCTCCAGGTCGACCCGACGGTCTGGTTCTTCCTGGTTTCCGGCAAGGGTTTTGAACTCTCTACATCCTCTCTCTCCTCCCTCCATCTTCTCTCATTCCTCTCTCTCCATCATCCCGATTCCACTCTGCTCTCATGGCACCCAAGCAGATTCCTCGCCGTGGAGCAAAATCAAGGGCCTCTGCAAGCCCATTCCGCGGATGAGGTTCCTTCCACTGAAAGGAGATCCAAGCGTCGCCATGATCCTGCAGAGCAGCCAGGATCTCCTCTGCTAAGAGAGGTAGGGCATCCTCTTCTGGTCGAGGTCGAGGGTCTATGTACCCGGAGAAAACCCTAGACTCTTCTCCTGAGATTTCTGAGAAGTTTTCCTCCTCATCATCCTCCTCCCATCAGAGTCCTCCCAGCCCTCTAGGAGACCCCCTTCCAAACCCCTCAGTGCCGGGAAGACAATACTGAAAAGCAAGGGCAGTAGATTTGGATGACATGAATTGATAGCTGCATTTCTGAAGTTCTAAACTTCTTCAATTTCCAGTCTTGGCAGTCCTTCATATCAGAATTTCGAGTATTTACCCTAGACTTGGCAAGAATTTTATCAAATTTGGAATGCACAGAAGAAGGTACAATCAAAAGTTAAGGGGATTGCTATTGACATGCCAACAGACATAGCTGCCTCAATTTTCAAAGTCCCAGATGAAGGTGAAGACTACCATAATTTTGAATTCAACCTCCATGAAGCCTACACCATAATGACTGGTTTGCCTGCAGATGAGACTGATATTAAGCAAACCCATGTCACCAAATTCAACACAACACCTTTCCCCCTGTCTTGAGGCTTACTCATCACATGCTCACTACCATCATCACACCTCAAGGTGGTGGGAGAGATAGGCTAACAGACATCCAAGGTTTGTCCTTTTTATGAGCAAGAACCTGAAGATAAACCTTCATGTAATCATGTACCAGATCATCTCTGAGACCACCAGGGCAGATTTGCATAGATCCCTTCCATATGCAGCCCATTTGACTGCAGTCTTCAAGCACTTTGGTGTGCCTCTAGAGAATGAAAAATCTGAGAAATCCCTAAGTCAAACATTTACTGCTTTAAGCATGTGCAGAAATTCATGGGATTTAGAATAGTTGGTGATCAAGTGAGAAGAGGGCCAGCTGCAGTAGAGGCCCCTGTAGTCCAAGAGGATCAGCCTCAATGCAAGAGGAACAGCCTCAATGCAAGAGGACCAGCCTCAAATGCAAGAGGAACAGCCTCAATGCATGAGGACTAGCCTCAAATGCAAGAGGACCAGCCTCCCATCAATGAGGATCAGCCTCCTATGGCAGCTCAAGCTAATGACCCAATTATTGCCCCTCATTCACCTCAACTTCAGCCTTCCTCCTCCATGAACTTTGACACTGAAATACCATATTTTTCTCCACAACATCCAGTTCATGCATCCTCATCCTTGGTGGACCTTCTGTTCCACCAGAGTTGTTCACTTTCCTAAATGACAAATTTGACACTTGAACAACTCCATTCAGACCATGTCATCAAATTTTGAGTTGAGGATTCAGAGATTGGAAAACACAGTATCTGCTAAGTTTATTGAGCAAAAGACAGCCTCAGATTATGCCCCAAAGGTTCAACAGGTTGATTGGGACAATGGCAGATGCTTCAGTTGAGCTGAAGGAGCACAACAAAAGCTGGAAATAGTTCTTCAGGAAATTTTGGCAAATCCCAAGCTGATGTCTTCAACACCAAGCAGACACTATATGAGATCACCAGCACAAGACTATCATTTGCCACATATGTAGATAACTTGGAGAGCATGAAGAATCTCTCTGCTCACATAGATGAAGAGATGTCTGCCCTCAAGCAAGAATTCAAAGTGTTGAATAGGCCTGGTTGGTCATTTGGTTCATCTTCCTCTTCACAGCCAAGGTCAAATGAGTTCAGTGCACTTCAAGCTTCAATGACAGAAAACTCAGAGAGAATGGAAATCTTCTGCACACAAGACTCTCAACCATCCAAGCCCAAATGAAGTCTAGTCTAACTTCAATGCAAAAGAGGCTAACGATATTGAGACTATTTTGTTACCCATTCCTCCTCCTCCTCCTCCTCAGTAATGTAACTTCTTTTGATAATGTCAAGGGGGAGAAGTTTGTTTGAAATTGTAATGTTCACATCTTGAATGAAATGAAATGAATAGAAATTTCTGTGCATATCTATGTGCCTGAATGTGATTGCAAATCTTTTGAATGAATTTGAATGTGATGAATGCTTGTCAAGCTGCTTGACCTGTGTATTTCAATGTGTACAAATCTCAATGTCACTAAAAATGTTCAAAGGTCCTTGACAAGTACAAATAAAAGAAAATGAAAATGCTTGAAATCACATCTCATTGAATTTTCCAATTCCAAATGAACTTAATGTTGCCATCATCAAAAAGGGGGAGATTGTTGGGTTGAGTGTGAATATAATTCATTTCTCCTCACATTTGATGATGACAAGTTGTGATTTTAATGCATAACCATTGGAACATGTAAAATACATCACCTGAAATTACAATATTCAAAAAGCATGTTTCCAAGCACATTTATCATTGATATTCATGATAATATATTTATCTAATGATTATGTGTTTATTTTCTCAGGAACAAACATTTTCTGCAAAGGTAGTGTCGACACAACCATCCCTGGTGTCGACACAATGGTTCAGAACAAAGGGAGAAATGTGAAGAAAAGTCCATCTCAGGTCGACACGAGTCCGGAGCAGGTCGACACTAGAGACAGATTCCAGAGAAATATGTGAACAGATTGCCATCTCAGGTCGACACCAAATCAAGCAGTGTCGACACTAATAGCCTTCCCAGAAGGCCAGTTTTGCTGTCTGGGCCAGCAGGTCGACACCAAATGAGATCAGGTCGACACTAGAGAGCCTTCAGAAAGACTGTTTTGCTGTCTGGGTCATGAGGTCGACACCAATGATATCAGGTCGACACTAGAGACCTCTTCCAGGGAGTTGTTCTGCCAGTCTGGGAGAGTGTGTCGACACACCTCATGGGCAGGTCGACACACTCCGGAATCTCTGTGACTTAAGATTCCTCCTGGACACGTGGCACCCTAGGGAGATGTCAGATCAACATTGGATCATGTGCCCACGTACCCCATGGTATCTTTCGGATATTTAGGGTATAAATACCCTCCTTAAGGGCACTCATCCCAGATAATCTCTTTAGAGCTCCAGAAACCTGCAAGCGGCGGCAAGAGAGTCTCACCTCCCTGTTTTGCTCCTCTTCTGTGCTTCCACACCTCAATTCACCCTTCTCCAAGCACAAGGATCGAAGTTTGATCAACATGAAGCACTAGGATCAACTTCAAAGGAGCAGATCAAGTAGAAGCCAGCATTTGCGAAGCTCTCAGGAAGATCCCACCATCAAAGTTGCAGAGCATCGACCAAGGGACTTCAAGTGATCAAGATTCTTCCAATTCGGCCTCTACAAGGGAGTTTTCTTGAAGAAAAGAATTGTCAACCTCGAGTCTAAGTCCTTCTTGTTTCTCTTCCTGGCTATTCTAGAGATTGTGCATAATTATTGCATCAATTCTCTTGAATTGGCCTTAATAGATCAGATCATTGCTAGAGGATCTGCATCTAGTTGTTTGTGTTCTAGCAAGTGGTTGTGAGCCTGTGTGCTCAGGTTTTTGAGTCGTCGTACTCAAGTTGTATGGTTGAGCAGTCTTGCTCAGAGTCTAGAGTAGTCTTGCTCTAGGTAGTGTGTGAGTTGTCTAACTCGTTTGGAGTTGTCAGGCTCCAGTGTGGGTTGTGTAACCCAGGTTGTTAGTGGATCCTCACTGTGTGTGAGGGGTGGATGTAGGAGTCACATGGTGTGATCTCCGAACCACCTAAAAATCTCTGTGCATTGGTCTATTTGTGGTTTGATTCTTCTCTTCGTTAGATGAATGCATAGAACGTTTGAATCCATGTAATCAAACTTGTTTACTCACTCAAATTGCTTAACTCACCTAATCTCTCATCAGATATGTGAAATTTGTTTTCAATATACTCTGATTCAAAGGTTTTCAAAATGGTTTAGCTTCCGCATTAGTTGCATAGATCTATTCAACCCCCCCCCTTCTAGATCTTGTCCACACCTTTTATCGATCCTTCATAGCACTGTTGCTCCCCACGGTGAACGGCTTGGACGAATGAACCCAGCTCAAGCAACTCCTGCAACTGGCACTTTAGCCTGACACAACTCAGCCAGAGCCATCCGGTAAGGTGCCTTAGACAAAGGCATCGTACAGGGCAAAAGCTCAATGGAACTCTACCTTCTGCTCAGGTGGTAACCAGGTAGATCCCCGAAAAAAATATCAGAGAACTCACAACACATGCACATCAAAAAAATCGATGCCCCTAGGTGCAGAGAAGCAAACAGAAGCAGATTGCTACTCAACCATCGCGGATCAAGAGGAGCTCTACAGAAAGAAATGAAAGGTCTACGGAACAGGATACCTCGAGAAGCAAGAACAGGCGCTCCAGGTATCTCAAACTGAATGGTCTTCTATAACAATCCACCACAGCTGAGTGAGCTTCGAACCAGTCTATGCCCAAGATGACGTCAAGTACGAAGCTGCAACCGTACAATCTAGCCGACAACTGGTGTCCCTGGACCTCAACTGTGACACCCTCCAGGTAACCGAAAGAACGCATGTAATCACCCAGATGAAGATCGACCATCACAGCACAATGACTCTCAGGGTGTGATAACCAAAGCTCTCATAACTCCTCGGAAGCAAAACAAAGGAAGCACCGGGGTTAACCAAAACCAAGCAGCTCTACCAAGGTAGACAAGGTACCTATAACTAGGTTCAATGCCTCGCCTGCTCCCTAGTAAGAGCCATCACACGACCACATCCTGCCCATGCTGCGACGCTTGCTAAGGCTGCTGCTACTACGGTGGCTGCTGGTGCTGCGAAAACTGCTGCTACTGTTTGGTATGGCTGAATTGCTGAGGCTGCTTAAACTACTGAGGTTGCAAATGATACTGCCCCTGCTGCTACTAACGAGGTACCAGCTACTAATGAGGGAACTAGTACGCGGCAGCTGCTGTGTGTAATGCACTAGCTGTTGGACTTGCCCCATCAGGTAATCCCTCCTAAAGTGGCTCGACAAACCACGTGTAACAGACTGCCTCCTGCCTGCCCTGTTCAGCTTCCTGCTGGACTGACTTCTCCGTAAACCTCGACTGACGCTTTTACTGCCGACTCTGTCAACCCCTGCGAGTAGTCATCTGTGTGAACTTCAAGCGCAGACCGGAACTGCCCGAGCTCGAAGATGAAGTCGTACTGCCTCGACTACATGCGGGACGCTGGTACAGCGAGGACCTGAAGAAGCTCCTCTGCTGTTGTTGCTGCTACTGGGGCTGCCAGTTCCCTCTGTCTCCAAGTGGTGGCCTAGCCAAGGCCTCTCCCAAAGTGGCACACATATGAGCAGTCACACCCCACCTCAAGTCGGGCCTTAGCCCTACAATAAACCTCTCTGCACAAGCCTGCTCATTGCCAACACATGGGGAACATGCCTCAGCAACCAGATAAACCTCTGATGGTACTGAGTAACTGTGAGATCACCCTGAACCATCTCATGAAGCTGATCTCGTCTCTCACGTCGAGCATAGTTAGGAAAGTACTCGCCATGAAAGAGCCCCAAAAACTGCTATCACGTGATCTGATCCAAACGCTACTCTGGAAAGTGGGTATGCCGCTGAACCCTCCACCGCTCATGAGTTGGTCCTTGATCTGATGCACTACCAGTCTGACCTTGTCCTCCTAGGCGCACTCCATAGTCTCAAACGTGCACTCCAACTCGTGCGTCCACTCTCTGCCTTTTCTGGATCATACTCACCGAAGAACATCGGTGGTCGAGGTGCAAGAACCTCTCCAAGAGGGTAGTCCTGTCGTCAGTGATAGTCATCCTCTTTCGACTGGCCTGGGTACTCCCAGTACCCGATGCCTGTTGAACTACTGGCTGCTCCACCTCTAGATCTGCCTGCTACTCCGGTACCGATGGGGAGGTATTGGAGGCTGACCTCCCGCTGCTACCTACACAAGATGCCACGCTACCTGGTATAGGGTCCTGAAGAACAACTCAGCCATGGGGAACCAATCCGCGTACTGCTGTGGCTGAGGCTGATACTACTGCTGCTGCTGTCCACCTACTACTGCTGCTGCCGCTGCTCCCTGGGTTATGCCACAGACTCATCTGCTGACACCTCCTCCTGAACATGACCCGGCACTAGCATATCTGACTCATCTTTCTGCTCTCAGCTCTCTGCCTGCCTATGCCTGCGCGAGCCATATCGTGCACGACACAAAACCAACCAAGGTTAACGATACCTACTCGGGCGGCTAGCAATGTATTTGTACTACTGTTGTAGTTTAAATCCCCTACAAGTCCTGTTAGACTCTCTGTAATGACCCTCCTTATAATGGTACGATTATATCAATCCACATCGGTCCAAAGGGCATCGTCACAGTGGGACATTTACCGAACACTAAATAATAGATTGAGATGTACATAAATATCAAAAGAGAACAGCATAAACAAATAATATTCTCATTCTCATTCCATCATCATCACATAATTCTAGTCTATATAGCAATAAGAGAAATAGTAAAGTCCACCTTATTACATGCCAAAAGAAATACATTGTCCATATGAAATATACAATTGCATTGTTACATACTAATGAAAGAAAAGCAAATGTATAGCAAGTCCACAAGTAGAGCTACTCCTCGCGCTCGGAGTCGCTCCTATTATGTCCTCCTCAGGAACGGGACACCTGTCTCACTTGTACGCCGAAGCAAGTATGATTTTTCTAAAAAGACTCAGCAAGCAATCCAAAGATACCCCCTTACAATATCACATACATATGCTACCTTTTAACAATGAGGAAGGATACATGGTACATGCTTGTTCAATTTAAATTAACCATAAACAACCTACACATGCTTTCTACACATACATGTAACGTGATTCATAGTTCAAACTCTATTCACATCATTACCACAATTCTACCAATTTAGAACATGGAATATGTACCAGGTAAATAACACACCTAGCATGATATCTAATCATATTCACATGTTATTCTAACATTTATTCACATGTTTAGCTTGCTGTTTTAATACAAATAATCACATTTATATGAATTCTCTTTTCACATGCTAACATATTTACATTACACTTTCACATGTTCACTTTTCACATTTGCACATTTTCACATTCACATTGTCACATTTTCACATTTCACAATTAATTTGCCGTTGTTGTGTTGAGTGTGTATTGGAATTTCTAAAGTTGATTTTTAATGATGACCATTGTACATCACTCATACTTTGATTTTAATGATGACATATTGGACAATTGTACATATTGAATAATTATAATAATGGTCAACAACATATTTTTGACATTTAATATTTCACATTTTACTGTTAATGACATGTTTAATAGTTCACACTTCATATTTTTAGGTTTACATAACATTGTCAAAGTGGTGTCGACACAAGTCCATTGTGTGTTGACACATGCATTGCTATCTAGAAAGCAGTAAAGAGAAGAGAAGCCAGTCGTGTCGACACAGGTCCAGTGTGGGTCGACACATCCCTTGCTTTCCATAAAACAGTCAGAAGAAGGAAGACAGTCGTGTCGACACAAGTCCAATGTGTGTCGACACATCCAGGCTATCTAGTAACAATCATATAATAAGGAGCCAGTTGTGTTGACACAAGTTAGATGTGTGTTGACACAGGTTATCTGCCAAGCAGCAAAACAGAATCCTGTGTCGACACACAACTTGATTATGTCGACACACATCGGATGACGATTCAGTATGTGAATTTTTCTGGACACGTGGCTGCTTAGGATCGAGGGAATTGACCTAGATATTTGTGCCCACACACTCCAAGGTCCACATGGACACATGGGACTATATATACCTATGATCCTCATACTCCAAAAGAGAGGGAGCTAGGTCTTTTCCAGAAGAAGAGGAGAAGAGCGGGAAAAAGCTCTTGCGTCCAGAAGGGGAGCAGAGGAGTGCCGCCAAGGGGAAGAAGAAAAGGGAAGAAGAGGAGGAGTTTCTGATTGAAGCATTTCTGATCAGAAGGAGATCCATCTGAGTCTATAACACGTTTGAGTGTCAATTTCTCTGTGTGTGATCTGTGTAAGTGTTCTACACAGATCGCCTAATTCTGTGTTGTTCTACCTTTTATGTTGTACTGAGATAGATCGTGCTAGAGGATCTACTCTCTAATTGTGCTTGTTCTAGCAGAACTTGGATCCTTCGTGGTCCAGAGGTTTGAGTACAATGTACTCAGGCTTGGAGCCGTAGTGCTCTGGGTTGGAGCCGTAGAGCTTTTGTGCTTCAGCCATCGTGCTCAAGTGCTAGTGAATTGCTGAATTCACAAGCGGTCTGTGGAGTAGGTAGTTGTGCCTCTCTCCTGGATTTTCTTTGAGTCGTCGCACTTAAAGGGGTTGGAGTCGTCGTGCTCCTGGTTGTATTCACTAGTTTTAGTGGTTCCTCTGTCGTGGGGAGGTGGACGTAGGAGACAGAAGTTTTCTCCGAACCACCTTAAAATTTCTGTGCATTGTAGTTTGTGTGTGGTTTGCTGTCTCATTTCACTCATTATTCACACACCACTCTTGGATCGAATTGAATTGTCTGTGTTACTCATTTTAATTCTTCTACCATACACACACATTAGTAATTAAGTTGACTTCAGTCACCTATCCGATCGCAACAATTGGTATCATAGCAAGTCAGAGTCATTCTATACTCTGGGTGCTTTGGTGAATTTTTCTGTGTTTCGAATTTTGATTCACTCAATTACTTGCTCAAATTGTGCTATGTGTTTGATTTGATAGTCTTTATCATAGACTCTAGAGGTTTCGTTGCTGAAGGTCATTCAATTAATAGACCTTCATTTTTTTATGGTACTGACTATCCTTACTAGAAGAACAGGATGATGGTTTTTCTTAGAGCACAAAACTATGAAGTATGGAGAATTGTTGAAAAAGGACCAATCGAAGTCACTGGAGATATGATCAATGGACCAGGGAGCAGATCAGAGGTCACCCTGAACTACAACGCCATGAACATGCTGCAATGTGCCATCCATCCGAAGGAGTATTCCAGAATCTCTATGTGTAAGTCTACCAAGGAGATGTGGGATAAATTAGAATTGCTATATGAGGGCACATCTCAAGTTAGAGAAACTAACGTAAACATGTTAGTTTCTGATTATGAATTGTTTATCATGAAATCTGATGAAACCATATCTGAGATGTTCGCTAGGTTCATGGTGATCATCAATGGACTTCGAGCTTTGGGTAAGGAATACTCAATGAATATTTGTAAGAAAATTTTACATTCTTTATCTCCTGTGTGGCACACTGAAGCCACAGTTATGAGGATTCAAAGGATTTATCCAAAATAACATTGGATGAACTCAATGGATCTTTAAGGACTTATGAGCTAAATCTTAAAAAATCTAAAGAACACATGCTAAAATCAACCCGATTGCTCTTAAAGCTTCATCAAGTAGTAAAGGAAAATCTAAAAAAATTTCTGAATCTAAAAAATCTGAATCTGATGATGATAATCTTGCTTTGATTACTAGACAATTTAGGGCATTTCTGAAATCAAACAAGAAGAATTTGGTAACTAGCAAAATGTCATGTTTAGTAAAAGAAACATTTTTCACATGTTTGATCATAAGAAAACTTATCAAATTCCTGTGTGTTATAGGTGCAATAAATCTGGACATATGAAGGGTGAATGTCCAGAGGCTAAGAAGGATAAGCACAAAAACCACAAGAAGGAGTTTCACAAAAAGAAGAACAAGGCCATGGTTGCTACATGGTCAGATGAGGATCAAAGCTCAGACAGTAATAAAGAATCCTCAAGTTCAAAAGGAAATGAAATCTGCTTCATGGCGGGAAGCAGTGATGAACATGTAGATATGTCTTTTGAACTATTTACCTTGAAGATTGGCAAGAAGCATATGGTAATTTAGTTGAAAATCTTTCTGATGTTAGAAAAGAAAATAAATATTTGAAAATAAAAATTGATAGCATTCTTCATGACACATCATCTTCTGGAAAAATTTCTGAATAGAATCTCAATTTCAGATCAAATCAAAGAAAATTTTGAATTGTTAATTTTTTTTGATGATATGAAATTGAGAATTCAAAAATTGAACAAAGAACTTATCAATTCTGTCAAGAAATTTGAAGAAAAAGAGAAGGAAATCAATAAATTTAAATGAAATTGAAAACTAAATCTTTGCCTTAAAGAAAAAGAAGACATCATCAAGAACTTCACACAAGGCAAATAAAATCTGAATGCTCTCCTGGGAATGAAGATGAATTCAAATAAGCATGGCTTAGGTTTTGAACCACAAAATTCAAAGAAAACTGAATCATCTCAAAAGAAAATAAAACCATAAAAAATTCTCTAATAAAATTTGTCAAGGCAGGTTGTCATGCCTCGACGCGGAATATCGGAACGCAAGACAGTTGCAAGTAAACAGGTATAGAGCAAGTACTAGACATCAACCATTGCACAATGAATAATACGAAAGAAAATTCTTCTCATTACTAACTTTCCAATGTCTAGTTACAACAACTAATATCAGAGCCAGTCTATAAGACCCAATTATATTGAAATACGCAAAAGACTAAACTATGACTCGAACATAATGCTAGGATGCTAGGGTACTCATGACTTCATTCCTAGTCATTCCCGTCCTCTTGAGTGTCTGTGTCATCCTCGGTCTCACTTGAGAACACAACGAAAATAACGCAGGGTGAGTGATAACGCACAGTAGACTTAATCTCAATAGTCAAGCAGGCTTTAAATAATTAATGCATAAAGGTAGAGTAACTATTGATAGAGCGAGAGAGTCAAGTAAAAGATAGCCGGATAGAAGGAGAATGAAATAGCACAACTTTCCAAATATAGCACGAGAGTCGAGTATAGCACTAATAGCAATGGCCATAGCACAAATAGCACCAAGTATAGCAATAGCACAACAGGTATAGTATCACACTTTTGTCAATAGACAACGAGAGAACAGAGCACTTTTGATTGTCATTTAGATAGTAGAGATAGATAGCACTCGAGTGTAATGCCAAACACTCTGATCATTTAACTCCCATAGGCATTAGCATTTTCGGCGCACATCCCACGACTAGATCGGGCCTTTTATATATTACCAGGCATTGGTCATATTGTTTATCTTTAGACAATCAGTCAATGGCCAATATAGAGTACTAAAATAGATGAGAGTACTAGATGAATAGACGAGATAGTAGAGTGAACGTGAATAGACGAGCGAGTAGAGTATACATGAGAGTTAGTGAACATTGCACGTAACACATCGAGTAAACAGGCGATAGTAATAGTTGCACAACACGTGCACTTGGTGTTGGCAGTCAGGTGAATTCACTACCCAACCACTAGCCATGCTACGCACAGGTCCAGAGGTCCGCGTGATTCAAGATAAGAGCGAACTTCTAATACCCATTTGAATCATATTGATCCTTAAAGGGTATCATAGGTGTTAGGGTACAACCAGCTCGTCAACCATGTGGGAATCCATGGACAGAGCATACATACGGAGGCCTTGAACAAGGATTCACTAGTCCGGCAGAAGGAGTATCCGACGAAAGTTCGTCCAAGTAAAGAGAAAGTGCGTATATAGAAACAAGTGTTTGACATTCTAGAGGAATTCTAGAATAGTGGAGCGTCGATAACGGTATTCCCAAAACATCGCGATAAAATGTAGGCAAGTCTATTTAAAATATGGCATTTAATTACATAAATTACCAGATACATTATGAAATATTTCATGCCAAATTAGCCAAATTGGATGGTTCAAAGTGAGTGCAAGTGTTATGAGAAAATCATGGACAAGATAGATCATGTGATTAACTTGAATTAATTAAATATACTGAATAATTACAACTTCATTTTTCTGTGTACAAGATAGTTAATAGGACAGGGGGTGACTGTATAATAATAAGACTTGCAAAATTTTGGGTTTATATGCAAAAAGCAGATCGCGACGCACCCAAGTAAGAGTCGCGACGGGGTCAACTGAGAACGCGACATGGGCTTGTACAGATTGCGACGGCCTTGTCGTTCGGTAGGCAGGTCACGATGGGGTCGCCTGAGGTTCGCGATGGGCTCGTCAGATCGGGCAGCAATCGCGACGACAAGCTCTGTCACGATCAGATCGCGACGGAAGGCTCTATCTCGACGCCAAGTGAACGCGGCCTATCGGGTCGTCGCGTTCACAGGGTCTGCGCCCGAATCCGACTAGAGAGGACAGTGCATTGGATTACGGACCTGACTTACCCTATTTTGACACAGGGTGATTCAGAGAATCATATCTATTTGTACAGGCGATGAAAAATCATGACCAGACTCACATGGGCACTTATAGTAAATAGAATTTGAAAACAGACATCGTTTCAACATGGTTTAATCATGATACTTCACGTAGAACATGGAATAGTACACAGTTAGGGTAAAATAATTAATTCACGATGTAGGGTTGATGAAAATTAGGGCTTCCAGGGGTAAAAGAAGTCTAACATGCATCAGTATCCCTAATAAAAATTTTGTAGCATGGGGTTTAGTATACATGGAGATCAAGAATTAAAAAGGGGGATCGGGGTCATGGAGCTTACAGTACTTCAAAACTTAAGATTTGCTCAATGAAAAAAGTATGAGACAAGCGGCTTTGATTCCTGAGGTTTAGAGCAACCTACAGACGAAATGATTTAGTTTTGCTAGTGAGAATGCCTACCTTTCGTCGAATTCCTCTTCTAGGCAAGATCTTGAAGAACGAGAGAGAGAGCTTGAGAAGTACTTCTTCACACGAATTCTCCTCTTCCTTGGCCTCTCCTCCTGGTCTAGAAACCCTTGGCAACGAGCTAGGGCCGGCCATGGAGCTTTAAGAGTATTTATGTCTCTTCCCTTTCTATTTCCTAATAGAACTCTAACTCCTATTTAATTCCAAGATTTCCTATTTCCTTCCTCTTTCTAAGCATGCCAATTCAAATTTGGGTTAGGTTGGACCTAAATTCGTGGCCAACCTATTAGGGTAGGTTTGTGATCCAATCTAACTCAAATTAGCTATTTATTGCAGTAAATACCCTTTCCTATTTAAGAAATAATTAAGTTATGAATTTATGTTATTTTCCTATTATTCCCTTTTAAAAATCTCTATTTTGGCCCACTAATTTCTAATGGGTCTATTTAACAAAGCCCATCACTTCCTTTCATTTAATGGGTTTTTTAAATTCTCTTTTATTTAATTTTCTAATTATTTTATTTTTATTATTATTAAATTTTTAATTTTCTGAAAATTTCAGGTTGCTACATCCTCCCCCTCTTAAAAAGAATTTGTTCCCCAAATTCATATCATCATCCAGGAGAGAATGTCTTACTGAAAAGATCGGGGTAGTTTCGTCTGATGGTTCCTTCTGGTTCCCATGTTGCTTCTTCCACTCCATGGTTATTCCATAAGACTTTAACCACGTGAATGGGACGGTTCCTGAGCTGTTGTACCTTCCGTTCTAGTATCTTTAATGGCTTCTCTTCATATGTCACATCGTTGTTCAATACCAGCTTCTCGTGGCGAATGATATGTGTGAGGATCATATACGTATTTCCTGAGCATGGAGATATGGAACACATTGTGTATACTGCCAGATCCGGTGGCAACGCCAGTCGGTATGCAACCTCACCAATCCTTTCGAGTACTTCAAAAGGTCCGATAAATCTAGGACTGAGATTTCCTTTCACACCAAATCTTTGGATGCCACGAGTAGGTGACACCTTTAAGAATGCATGATCATAGACTTGAAATTCTAAGTATCGCCGTCTTTTGTCGGCATAGATCTTTTGTCTAGACTGAGCATCTTAAGCCAGTTTATAATTACCTGGAGGTCCTTTGTTGTTCGTTGTACCATATCTGGGCCTAGCCATTGCTGTTCTCCCACCTCATTCCAGCATGCAGGAGATCTACAATTCCTTCCGTAAAGTTCTTCGAACGGTGCCATCTTGATACTCACCTGGTAACTGTTGTTATAGGTGAACTCAATAAGGGGTAGGTGCTCGTTCCATTATCCTTGGAAGTCTATAGTGCACGCTCTCAACATGTCTTCCACTATTTAATTGGTTCTTTTAGTTTGCCCATCAGTTTGTGGTGA